>JABGMY010000775.1:28688-53000 GCA_014705525.1 Colletotrichum sp. HC292
AAGAACGTTGGACGGTCGGGGGAATTACCCTGCGTGGTGTGCCATTGAATCATATTGACGTCTCATTGAAGGACGAATTCTCACACTAGTAGTCATATTATGTATGCTTCCGCCACCTCGTGTTTTTCACTGAGTCTCACATTCACCAGAACTAACGAGCCGTCACCGTCGCGATCCACCATCAGAAAGATCGACAGGTCGGTTGCAGCAAACCCCAAAAATAAACCAAACCTTGGGGAACCCTCTATCCTCGATAATTTGCGCACCCAACGAGAAAAATCGCTCACCGAGAAGAGGGCGACGATCAACCACAAAAACCCACCGTCTGGCCGAGATATCCAGGCCCAAGATAGAGAGATAAAGCCAGATGGGGGTTTGCTCCGTAAAAAGAGGTCCAAGACAACATCTTCTCGTGTGGTCGTTGACAGCAACACGGACAAGCACGATTCAGCAGATCTCGACGATCAGGTCAACGAGTCAAACGTGCACACCCGCATCTCCAGAACTGCGGGTTGAGCATATATGCGTTTAGTGCGATCATCCCTACAACGTTCCCATCATAAAAAAAAAAGGTCTGAATTTTGGGATGAATCGAGCCAGGAGGGCACAACCAACCGGCTGACCGCCTTCGTCTGAAATCTCGATATTCTTTTGCTTTTTTCTGTGTGTAACGGCGGTGTTGTTGGTATAAGACATTGTGATATTCATCCAGCCGAGATTAATACCACCATGCTTTATTAACAGTACCGCCTCCCCGTGCAACCCCGCGGCAACCAGCCAGAAACAAATCGTTCGTTATGCTGGCCGGAAAAGTCGTTCTGCACTTTAGCCGGCCATGGGTGACAATATCGAGGAAAATGCAATTGAAGGTTCATCTCTGTAGAAGCTACCTTGAACGTCCAACGAGTTTGAGTAATGTTGTTGCGGACTGCGCCTATTGATTGATACCATATCGAGGGAGGTCTATGACTAAGGAAGCCAGTCTACGATCAGGCGGCGCAGCAGGAAATGGCATGCTGTCGGACAAACCGCGTCCGGTTAACGGAAGCATGGCTCGCCTGATGAAACCGCTCACCCTGATTTCCATTTCCATCGGAGGGAAATCCGGTGCTGCCAAAGTTAGCACCGGGCGATCCGTGCAGTACGGTGCACCACTGGGGTAAATCCGCCAACCTCAAATTTTGGGGGTGCAGGCTGTCTAAACTGGCCTGCGATTATGCAAGGCCCATGTGCGTGGGATGCCGTGTCGAGCATTGGGCCCGAGAACTTTTGCTGCGCCTATGTTACCGTAGGAGACCGTTCGAGAAACGAAGTAGACGGCGAGAGCAGACGAAGTACAGATCATGTTAACGATGCGACCGAGTCGTTGTCCTGTATGAGTCCCTATGCAATGTGCACTGCTGTCATTGGCCGGCCTCCCACTCGTTGATTCCGGGGCCCGAAGCCAAATCCGACGGGTATCCGGACCCTGAATGCGTTGTGTCTCTGAGCTACACTACCTAATCTCTCTACCAGATCCATATATCATCTGCGAAAAATTGACAGCTAGGTTGAAAAAGCACACTCTGCATGGGCAAACCCCCTCGCGCTGACAAAACGAAAACCAACCAAGGCGTCGATTTGACCAAATAAGCAATTGCCTGTCCAGTATGAACACACTGAGCATCACCAGCGTGTGTCTATCTAGGAGACGGTGTCAATATCGCCTTTGCCGGGCGCTTCATGATGTTTTGCTTCCGAACCCGGGAAGACACTGCCCAGAAACAAAGAAACACGATGGGGTTCACCGTAACACTCCTCTTCGGCATGCCGACGATATGGACGAAGATGGAGACCATTGTCGGGTTCAAGAGTATCGACTAACCACGGCGCTGTATTTGGCGCGGTTTTCTTGAACTAGGTACTTACATCACGAAATGATATTCAGCTTCTGTACGGTATCTGGATTGATTCTACACACTTCCGCCCTCAAGATCATACATAGTAAGTGGCGTTTGAATCATTTTTATAGACTCGGCAATTGCATTTTGCTGACCGTACTTCAATTAGACTAAATCTCGCGAATAACGCAACGACATGCTGTGAGCTCCCTCTCCCCCCGAATACGAACTGTCCTCCTCGAGACTTTCCCGTTTCCACGAAGTCCTAAGTAGACAAGCAGCCCTCGTGCGCGTCCATTCCGCAGACAACAGAATCTCTTCGTCATCCTCGACGATCCCCTTGCAAATCACGCAGATTTTGTTCCTCCGGTATCCGATACTTTGTCGCCTGTGAAAGCAACCCCAAGCTTTTGGCAGCTTGGGGCATCGAATCCAGCAGACTTCAGAGAAATTCGACATCGTTGTTGATACTTGGTGATATGTTCTCTGCTTTGTAGGTACTAAGCAAAGCAATATTGCGCTGCTCAATAAGAAGTACGAGGTAAAGGTACTAGTAAGCATCAGCATCACCTACGCTGCCATTCGGGGTACTCATGGGATCAGAATGCAATGCGCTACGATGACTTCTATTCAACAACTAAACCCTAATCACCCTTCTTCTTCCTAGCTATGTAGGAGCAATATCCTCCACTTACACCCAATCACCCGAGATCACTAGGCAGCCAGATGCTTGCCTTGGACTTTGTCCACCAGCTTTTTCACAGTCTCGGGATCGTTCGGTCCAACAAGCCCGTCTATCCACCATTGTTTTCTAAGCGCCATGCCGTCAAGCAAATCGGGGTCGGCGCCCTTCTCTAGCAACCACTCCGCATACTCCCAGTCTTGCGCCGCGCAAGCGTGCGCAAAGGCCGTAGTGTCATAACCACTCCCCACCTGGTACGCAACGCCACCGTGTCGGTTCGGTACCCACTTCACGTCGTTGACACCGCCGACACCCGCGGCGAGAACATGTTCCGCCATCAGCCGGCGCTGGGAAAACGGCACTTGGCTGAAATCTTCCTGTTTAAAAATCACTTGGGTCGAGACGAGGCTGATGAACGGTTTCGTGATGCGCGGTTCAGCGCCGGAAGCCAGAAGCAGGTCGAACAGGGGGATGTCCCCTAGTTGCACCGCGGTGTTGACGGCGTCGCCGCCTGAGCTCTTCAGAGGCAGTGCTCCGCTTTCCACTATGGAATTCCTGCCAATGTCCGGATTCGCCCCGTGCTGGAGGAGCAGCGCGAGGAGCGGCCTGTTAAGCAAACATCCCTTGTACACGAGCGGTGTTCGACCTTCGTCATTTTGCGCGCAGCTCCAAGCCTGGTTCGGGTGCCAGCCCCAATCGAGGTAGAGCTGTATGAGAGGCACGATGTTCTTTGGCGGCTCAGACTCGTCGAATATCGTGACATCTCTGCCGATGTTGGAGTGGCGGAGTTTCATAGGCTGGTACCGGCCAAAGACGTTGCTGTGAAGGAGGGTACCTCGCTCGAGCAGGTATCGGGCAACCGTCGGCTGGTTCCCAAAGGAAGCTTGCTCAAGGCCAAACTGCAAGACTGCCTGGCTCGGGTCGTTGTCCCGGATGAAGGTGGCCACGTGATCGAGGAGGCCTTGCTCACAGGCGACGTAGAAGTGGACTTCGTCGTCGTTGTCAAGACTGATCAGATTTGCTGTGGAAGAGTACTCGGGCCGCAGTAGCTTTGGAGGGAGAGGCGGGAAGTGAGCCCCGGGACACACAGGTCTGGCATCCCCATCCTTATATTTTGAGCGGTTGTGGCTGCGTCGATTCCTGTTGATTCCCTCAATGGAACCGATCCGCTGCTTCATGTACTCAATTTGCTGTCCGTAGTTCGCCGCAAAGTTGTCATTCATGATGGTTCAAGTTGAAGACGTAACGTTTGCTCGGGTGGAAAGTCTTGGTGATAAATATTTTGACGTAGTGATACGGGGAAAGGGGGGATATTGAGTAATTTTGAAAGCACACTAAGTAAGGGTGTTCGAAGTAGAAAACGAGAAAGCAAGATCATGGGAAGCGCAAAGTCGCGGGTTTTGATGTCGCGAAGATAGGCAACAGCGGAGGTGCGGGGAAGAACACGTGATAGCCCACCAACATGATGGACTGACAGGAAGAAACGGGTTGTTACATTTAGAAAAGCCTGTTTTGGGGTCCGATATGCTGTTGGACCGTTGGTTGCATGCCGAGCCTCTGAAATGAACAGTTTGGTTGGTGCTGTTGGTTGGGTCATTGGTGAAAGACAACCCCCAATGCCACCAAGCTTGCATCATCGCATCATTTTCAAGAAATAGCCAGGCCATTTTCTTCTCAGCACCCCCAAAATCTTCAGCTGCTCCAAGTACCTCAAATTAAGGAGCCGCCAAATCAGGGTGGCTCTGGTTTTATTTCCTTGAAACTGCAGCTTGTTGGCCCCTTCGAATTAGGCGCCGCAGGTCCAGCAACATGCATGCAGCTACGTGCAGGAACAAGCAGGAAGGTCACCAGCTGGTTCCTCCTGATGGAGAAAGTACATAGAACTTCAAGTGTTTGAATGGTATGCATAGACGTCAAGTGTTTTGTTCTACTTGACTCAAACATGTACCTACAATTGACCCGGTTGGCTCGGTCGGCGAGGATGGCCGATACCCCCAAATGTCCCCCATCTGCTGGTCTGTCATTCATCACCTAACCACTCTTTACCCAACCAACTCACCCAACCAACAGGAGCCGCGACTGTCAGCTGGTGATTCTTTGGAAGGAGATATAACAGAAACGAGAAAGACGTAGTCGAGACATGTTGATGAGACAGCGCCATGCTGAAGAATAAAAGAGCGCAGAATTGCCTGTCTGTTTCGTCTCGTCCCCAGAAGATATCCCAACTTCATCATTCTCCCATACCTTAGTTTCTTGATTCAATTTACACAACGGTTGCAACAGTGATGCTGTTCTACATCGTCAGTTTTCTGGCTTGGCTGCTAGTTGGTGGCACTGCACTCAGAAACGACGATCATCATCATGTCATTCGACAAGTTGCGTCAGGTGAGGCTGTTACTTGCCAGTTCTTGCACCAGAAAGAGCTGGGGCTTTGCGGTCCATCAACTGGCGCCATGACTCACATCACTACAATGGCAATGCTCCCTGGAGTCGGTGTTTTATTCTATTGTTCTGCTGTACGCCCAGGAGCTCACGAGGTTTAGCCCAATGCTGGAGAGACCGGCTCGCCCTCCACCCCGGTGGAAACCACTGCCGCATGGGAGACTTTTATTGTTGCGCAACCAGCTTTGACGACAAGTACCACAGTCCAAGACGGCATCACTAAAGAACTCGTCATCATCAACGGAGGGCCTCTCACATCTCCGATAACGCTACCGTCACAACTGCCAACCAAGCTGGATCCTTCTGCGACAGAGGTCATATCGAGCATGTCTTCTATCTCATCGGATGTATAATCGCTCTATCGACCGTGACCGCCTGGCTCACCCAGCCAAAGCAACCGCAGGCGTCGGAAGCCATCAAAGCTGTTCAGCCTCTCGTCTCGATTGTTGGTGGCCTTACGTACAATATCCCAGGAGGCGTCATAAACACTAGTTGCTCAGCTTCACCCTCTGGGGAGGGCAGCTTGGCACAGAACCTAAGCTCCCTCATGTGCAAATTGCTCGATATTCTCCGCGGTCTTCGCACAGGTCTTGTTACGACTGACCCGTCTCAAATCGACTCTGCCACCTCGGCAGTTCGATCTGGATCGGAAGAAGTAGCAGCGGAGATCTCAAGTGCGGTAGCTAATGTTGGGACCGGTGGAGCTCCGATATCGACAACACCTACAGGAGTGACACGCACAGCTGCAAATCCCACCATGCCAACCCCGATTCACAGCAGTACCGGACTCGAGACCCTTCTCACGACAGACCCGGGAACAACCCTCACCAAGGTTCCAGAGCTTGCAGTATTCCAAACCCTGACCAGTGTAACGTACACAACACCGACATATATCACAACAACTTCACCCGGAAGTGATCAACCCACGATAGTTCCAGGTAAATGACGCAGGTTTAACCGAAGCCACTACCGATATATGCTAACTTCTATCAATAGTGATCATTCCCTTCTCCGGCCCGCCCCGGATATGTTTTGGCTGCTACTTGGCATTCCCTCCAAACATCGCCATTAGTGTGCCGGAGTTCTGCATCCAGCTTTTCGGCTTGAACATTGGCAGTTGTCCTCCATCTTCAGATACTGACGGAAAAGACGGGGATAACGACGAAGATAAGAAATTCGACTCTCAGTCCTCCGCTACGTCCACTTCCTCATCATGTACCACAACCGTTACTGCGACACACGAGAGCGTATTCTGCTCTGTGACGAAAGGTAAGTGGCTTGCTTCTGAGTATATCCAATGATCAATCCCACTGATGGTGATGGCAGAATCTCCAACGGATGGTAGCCAGCCCAAGACTCTCGGGTGCTCAACAGCCGCGTTTACCACAGTCACTGGCTGTTCCGGTCAAAACTCAGCAACCACTTCCACGTCGGAGCTAAGCACCCCGACAGAGTGGTTGTGTAACCCGTCAACCTGCGGTGACACGGAATGCGCGGCATCGAAGAAGAAAAGTCGTCAGCTAGCGCTTCGTGAACTCCGAGAGCGCGGCGACCCCGAGCAAGGCGTCTGGCCCGACCCAAGTGACTATCACAACAATCAAGACGCATTCATGATTGGGGAGACCTGGGAGATTGTCGAGACGCAAGTTCTCTACGACGCCAAGGAGGTTAAACTTACCAAGGCTGAGCATGGAGACCACGTGACTAGTCACAACTGGATCTCTTTCGAGGACAAAGTAGGAGCAATCTCTGTTCATGGTCTTTGGGGGTGCACCTCTGTTGTGGTATTGTCTCGGAGAGGTGCGTGGGCGAGCCATATCTGGGAGAAGGCTTTCTCCAGCCCGATCGAGGATGACTTCACCCACAGAGCCATCATGGATCTTCACTCAGGAGCCGGAACCAACGACGAATTGACCGAACATAGAGAATGGGGAATAGATGACCTCAGATACCAGCCGGATGCCGGGGACCGCGGTATCATCTTTGGCGACGGCACGCCAGCCGATAACGATTTGCCAATTCAGGTTTTCATCTTCACACCACGCGAACGTCCTCCGAGCTCTGCGACGGATGACGTTCGCAAAGATCCCAACTACATGGCAGGAGGGGTTTTGTACGGTCCAAGGATTGCGCAATTGCACGCTCATCTACATGGAACCTTTTCGGCAACCTCGACGCAAGTGAGAGTCGACGTCATTGACTATGCCCCCAGAACTAAAGTGGAGAAATGGGAAGGTCCAGACGAGCGACCGGATACACCTGATGAGTTGGGCGACACAAATATTAGAGAGTCACGCGGCAAAATGCTTATTCAGTACCAGCCAGCTCCCGACTGCAATGGCAAGGCCAGCTGGCGCCTTTGGGTCGAAGGAAGACAGTTGGAAGGGCGCACTGCCAGCTGGGATCCTGCGAGCAACCAGATCTTCCAAGGTCAAGCTGCCGGAGGAGCTGCAGCCAAGCGACAGGCCTGTCCGATCCGATCAGCGACTCCCGGTGGTCCTTCGTCTGAGCCCTCTCAACAGACGAGCCTGCCTGCTTCTGTTCCGACGACTGTCCCAACGACAACTAGGCCTACGGAAACTCTTACTTCGTCCCCAAAGCCCGCGAAGACCACAACGTCACCGGCTGTCAAGGAAAGCACGAAGGCCACGCCTCCACCGAAGCCGACAACATCAACCAAGGCTCCGCCGCCGAAGCCCACTGAGCAGGTTTTGATCGAATTTTCGTTGGAAAAAGCTATGCCTCAGCCGAACCAACTACCCGACTTATTAAGCGGCTCCTGGGTCATGTTCCTGAAGAAAGCGGACGACGCAAGCCGCAGAGAGTGCGACGACAAGAGGGTCGGCTTGAAGGCGATCAGTAAAGATTTCATCGAAAAACATTGCCGTCTTTGTCAAATCCGGACAACACAGAACCCTCCGACGACTTCTCGAGGCCTCCTACTTTTGAGGCCGATGCCGGGGTGGAGATTGCTGGTCGAAAGCAGTGTATGTACGACAAGAAGGAGGACGGACCGGGATCTTTCGTCTGCGATGGGATTGGTCCGATTGACTGCATCAAGGATGAGCAGTCTAACGGCCCGAAGACGTGTGGCGGGTCGTCTCAGATTGTCTCCTATCCCAGAGTCAGATGCTTGTTGCCGGTTGCTTAGATGCTGATGATGGAAGTTGCGTACGTGACCTGGGGGAGTAGGTCTGGGTTTGGACTTTGGAGGGTTGACCTTGATTTCAACGTTTGATTTATGGAATTCCTTTCTAGTTGTAACGTCTAGAGTGACAGCGAACTATTTCCTTGCGCTTTGTATCTTGATAGTGGTTTATCCATGTTATTGTCTTGATGTTGCTAGACTAGAAAATTTGATATGGTTCTGTCTTATTCGCAGTCTCGGCTTGAGTCTTTGTCAGACACCTGATATCATTTGCGTTATTACTGTTTAGATGAGTGAGATTGCAAGCTGATGTCTGGTGATGAGCCGCAACACTAGTGCTGACCAAAGTTCGACGACATCTCCTCATGAACATTTGAACTTATGACGAATGATTGTTAGTAAGAACACTTTAATTTCAGTGAGCAACAGTACAGAACTTCTTATCCTGTGGTTGCTTGTGAAGAGTTTGGGACCGTATCTTGACGCTCCGGTGCCTATGTCTTGACATTCTTGTGTTCTGTGCTCCGCAACTCACGCTTAGTAACTTTGTAAAACATGCTTGCAACTCGATGGAGATTGATACCCTCAAGTCTCAAGATCTTGGGGTTGCCGTCGTCTCTACAGGGATCCTCAGCCCTACTCGGAGGGTCCAGACCGCTGCCATTCAGGCGGGACGCACGGATGCGGATACTATTTCGACCGTAACGGCGGAAGTCTATCCAGTCTACCCGGCTCGGGGAAACCTCGCCTGCATCGGCTCGGTAGGTGGACATTTTAATGCACATGCAAGGGTGTTTTGGTGTGTCTTGGGAAGCTGTACTATGCAGTAGCCAACAGAAAACAAAGAATGGCTATTGGGCAAGCCTCTCGGTCCCCATCGAGCACCGACCGCCGACTGATTTCTAAGCCAAGCCTACCATGTCGCAATCGCCGGCCCCGCGTCCCCGCGGTTTTCCTGGAGGGGTTTCCCCTCTTGTGTAGGAATCCATCACGACATCGATTCTCCAATGGTGCAACATCTTATCTCACAAGGCCATTGGTAATCAGTTCCTCAACTTCGATGCCATAAAACACTGAGCTGCCTCACCATCGACCTCATCAACAGCCAGCTAAAGGTCCAAGATTCAAAGTACTCACAGAGCTCATTATATCCGTAACCCCCTCCAAACACCTCACAAACGACCCCGCCATGTCTTCCGCGCCCAAGATCAAACTGTACACCAACCACGGCTGCCCATGTATGTGAACATCACACCACTAATCGACTAACAACTCTCCTGATCCTCGCCCCCTGGCACAAGCCCCTTATTCACGTACCTGAACACCCTCGTGTGAGATGAATTAAGCATGACCCGTCCCACGGTGGCACACACTCAAGATCATGAACTGATTCAGTGCAACCAACCGCCCAGGGGCTCACCGTGCGCACATCGCTCTCATCGAGCTCGGCCTTCCGTACGAAGAGGAAATTATCGATCTCGCCGTCCCCCGCACGGAGGAGTACCTCAAAGTCAACCCCCGCGGCCTCGTCCCGTCACTCTCATACGACGGCGAGATCATCACCGAGTCAGCCGTCGTGGCCCAGTTCCTCGCCGACGCCCACCCTTCGCACCTCCTGCCGGCATCCAACTCTAAGGACGGCGCCCTCCGCCGCGCCCGCATCAGCTTCTTCGTCGATGCGTACTTCACCAAGGCCAATCCTCTCATCTTTAAGGTGTACACGGCCAAGTCGCCCGCCGAGATTGACGCCGTCGCCGATAGCTTCGTCGACATTGTCGCGAAGGAGGTTGAGCCTCTTCTGAAGGATGCTGCGCCCTACTTTGGCGGCAGCGACAAGCCTACTCTGGCCGAGGTGAGTTTTGCAGACCTGCATCTCGGGGCTACTTTTGCCGAAACCACGCTCCCTGAAGCGGGAACTATCTGACCATATGGGAGATGCTAATGTCCCGATACAGGCTCTGACTGGATCATTTACTCTGAGACTCTTCGCATTCTCCAAGCATGAGCTCCTCCCGCCGAGCCTCCTCACATCCTTGGAGAAGAAGACCCCTAATTTCTACAAATGGGCACAGACCGTGAACAAGACTCCCAGTGTTACTCACATCTGGGATGAGGAGATGATCATCGAGAAGACGAGGTTCAGGATTGCCAAGCTGCGAGGGGCTAGCAATGGCAACTAGAGTTTCGCTGTGTATTCGTAATTTCGTATTTTAGAAGAAGGAGCTTCAAGCTCATTGGAGCCGGGAAGTCTAAGCCGTTCAATGTCATTAAGGTTCTAAATTACTTTCGTTCATCACCCGACTTTGAGTTGATAACACGAGTTTTCATGCCCGACAAATCGCCGGTAGTCTTTGGCGCAGTCTGGTTGGTTGAATCTTCAACATGGAGGATGGGAGGGAAATTCGTACAAGTGGCTGTCCTCGTGAAGAAGGGGTCGATCATACCCTGTTCAGATCCCCATGACCGAGTTGCCATCGAGTTGGCTGCGCCTTGTCGGGGACATCCTGATCATTTCTTGTCCGTGCCCCTGAAGCCTTGGCCAACGGTTGGAGATAATCCGCTCGATGGTCTTACCGTGCGGCATGGAGGCCGGGAAATTCACCGGTCAAGTCAAGTCATCGTGAGTATCGACTGATTCTCGACCTTTTCGGCGAATAAGCCTCTGTTTGCATTATTCATACTCTTATGTGCCTTGTGCCACAGATGAGTTTTGTCAGGACAGAAAAACACTTGATTCACCGTTGCATCGTAAAACCCGAGATCCCGCGCCCGAACTCAGCTCTCAGAGATCGCAAAAGAATTCAGAGTTAATATGCAGAAATAAGGCGATGTGAGAATTGATGCTGTCGCATATTCACACCGGAGGCAGCCACGTCCGTCGGAGATGCTCACGAAAAGGGAACTGTTCCTCCGAGGACTTTCATCCGCCCAGCTTGTGCGGTGCTGAAGCCTCCGCAGCTTGCATGGAGCATCGTCTCGGAGTTGAAGAAATTCTGCCCCCACATCACCGACAACAACGAGCTACGAGATCTGTGATCGTCGGTTTGAGTGGGCTTGGCTTCCAGAAGGGTAGGAGAACGGGATGAAGACCGGGTTCTTCCAGGAGTCATGAAGTTTGCTCAGGATGCCATTGCGTACGTTGAGTTCATCGGGATGTTTGTGTGTGGGTGATGAGGAAGGTGAAAGCGCCTTGGCAAATTAGTGAAGCGAAGGCCATATTGGAGGCTTGAGCAGGAGGTGAGCCGGGCTTGTCATCGACCCCTTTGCCCGCCGAGCAAGGCGAGTAGGAAGTGGGTGCATGCGGACATTGACAGCGCGGTTTCGAGTAGGGAGGAAGAATATCAGTCCAATGCCGTTGGGATGCGTCAGTTTCGTCGCTCGTCAGAAACGGCTCCTGAGAGGATAGTTGGCTGTCGAGAACAGACAAGAGCTAGAAGAAGAATGCGGGAAGATGGCGGAGTCTAAATAGAGTTTTTGCTTGAGCCACAGACCAAACGACCCCGCTTACATACTGCCTGCAGGACTAACTCGTGTGCGTGGACGCTTGTGTGGTCGGTAGTTAGTGCGAGGTGTGCTTGGCAGCCCTTCTCGAAGCCGGTCTCGAAACACCAAGTGTGAAACATCACAGCGTTCACCCCGGAGCTGCATCCGGATGGGGACTAGGATCGCGAGCGGGGAAGCTGGGCCGGGACCAACATACCTGATATTGTACCATTGAGAACCACAGACAATACGAACAACAAGTCCATCTATACGCCAGGTTGTATGTATTCATGAAGATGACGGGTACGCACGGTTCGCTTGGATAACTCATCTCCTGGTCGGCCCAAGGGGAGATAGGGGAGCTCAGGTTCCCGTGAAACATGACAACCGACACCATGGTTGCTGCATGCACGCTAGAATCGCACGTCCGAACTCTAAACTCCCCTACTTGCCATGTACCGGCATCCAAGCCGAGCGTTGGCTGCGTATCTTGCGGTGGCGAGGCAAGTATCATGCGGCGATGCTCAACGGTAGTTATTCGTATGCCAACTTGGTGTAGAGGCACGAATCACATACACACCATCTCGACAATGGGTGCACAGAGGCACACTAGCGCACACGCATCCTTCGTGCTCGCATCCTTCGTGCTCACATCGCCCACACACATCTACCGCTTCTCGAGTTTCCATCCCATCTCATCCCATAACTTCCAAACCCCCAAAACCTGGATGAATACGTTTGGTGAAGGAGAGGAGAGTGAGAGGGAAGAGCTTTGTCCTTCCCTGTCGGTATCCCCTTCCGTTAGTGCCCATCAGTATGCAGCCCATCTGGCATCTGAAGCAAGACCAGTTATCCTTGACATGTCAAGGCTCGAAGGCGAACGGGTGTCCTGGGGAATGGTTGATAACGACTAACCCTCCCCACTCACGATAGATTCCATAGTCCCCGCCCGTCAACATCCTTAATTCAATCTACGGCGTTAGGTTTCGATCCTTTCCAACTTCCGGGGAAATAAGTTACATGCCGCCCGGAGCGGCGACTTGGCGACATTAGCTCCCCTGCCCGCACGAACATCGAGCACGCAGCCAAACGGGGCCCACTCTCCTTGGACACTTTGGTTACATGGAGTGAGCGAGTGGCGATAACAGATCAATACCGGTCGATATGAGGCTCTCCACATCGTCGACGGCCTCTTACGGCCTGGGATGGATACTGTTTGCGCTTTCGATGTTGGGTATCGTCGGGGCCAACGGACAAGGCTTTCATCTCGTTGAGCATCAGCTCGTGTCGCGACAGCTACCAGATCTGAGCAACATCTCAACATGCGGCGTGAGTGCTTCGCGAACAAATATGCAATACCACCACTAACGTGCCATCGAGTTGAGCTGTCTCGTTCAGTCCATCGCCGGCTCGGGCTGCGACCTGACGAATACGACATGTTCATGTGCTAGTTCGCAGCTTGGCCAGCTCGCCGCGAGCTGCCTGATCGCCAACTGCACTATGCAGGACTCATTAGGTATGATGTTATGCGATGTTTAGAGGTGTTGCAAGCTAATACGATCCAGATCTGGCAAAGCTTCAAGCCAGGCAATGTAACCTGCCGCACGAATCCCAGACCACGAAGATGCTGGCCATTCTGGTCACAGTCTATGTTACCGCACTCATTGCCATTGGCCTACGACTCATCGCGAAGAGTTTCGCAAAGACATGGAGCACGGATGATGCTTTGATTGTTGCTGCCATCGTAAGTCGAAACGGAGCCAACAAACCCATAATTACGAGCTGACGATGCTATCAGGTCATTGCTATCGCGCCATTCTCTCTTGTGATCATAAGTTAGTGCCCCTTGCTGAATTGATCCATGTAGGTGCTGACAGTCTCCAGTGGCTACGATGGGATTCGGAACGCATCTTTACGATTTACAGCCCGGGGGGCTGACGAAAATATTGCAGCTGTTATACGCCGCCGAGATCGTTTACGTCTTCGTGCTTCTGTTCGCCAAACTATCTCTGGTCACCTTTTACCTACGCATATTTACGGTTCCGAGGTTTCGGATGGCGGCATACTCTTTGATTGCATTCCTAGTGCTGGGCCAGGTCATTATCGGGTTTCTGACCATCTTCTCGTGCCATCCGATCGAGCTCTTTTGGGACAAAGACATTCACACCGGTGGCTGTCTCGACATTAACCAATTGGCTTATGCCAACTCAGCTCTCGCTATTCTTCAAGATCTTATCATACTTGCCCTTCCCATAGCAATGCTGCCGAGCTTACAAATGAATAAGAACAAGAAGATTTCCGTCGCTGTTATCTTCCTCCTCGGTTCCGTCGGCTTCATATCGACCATCATCCGTTTGCAGGTTCTCGCGGTATTCGGCAACTCGATCGACCCGACTTGGGACTACGTTCCGGTGGTTTGGTGGACGACTATCGAGCTCGGCGTCGTCATTGTCTGCGCGTGCCTGCCCATGATCCGCAACCTCGTGGAGAAGTGGTTTCCCAACTTCAAACTCTTCAAGCGGTCCTCTCCAAAGCCATCGAAAGACAGCGTGGGATCTTCTTCGGTCGGAACCGACGACAAGTCTTACAAGATGGGGCGATATCAAAAGTTTGGCAGGAGTACCAGCCCGCCGCAGTTTAGCGACAACTACGTGCGTGACCATATCGGGGTCCGCCCATCAAAGACGGACGAAATTTCGCCGACAAAATATCGAGATATGTACGCTTACGGCGGATCGAAGCCAAAATTTCTGGAGCCTCCCATGTCACCACCTCAGCCATATGATCTCTCATGGAGGTCGACAAACCCCTACGGAATTTCTGGCGAAAATCCGTACGCCGTTGGAAAGACGAATTACAGACTCGAGATTGAAATGTTGGAAAGAAAAGATAGGAATTTTGATGAGGAGCATCCCGAGAATCCGGAGCATCCTGAACAAACCGAGGTGGAGTACTACGGTCAAGCAATCACGACGGGGGAGCACCCACGACCGCCGCGATGTTCACATTGCGGGAGATCGCGCTGCGGAGACATCTGATCTTTGTAAAGCAGTCTCATTGTAATATCATAGATACCAAATGTGGTTGAGTTTTTTTGCATGGCTTCCAAGTCCATTCCGGACTACATCCTGCTTATTTGAGACAATGTCGTTCCGTCGGACGTTCGTCGAGGAACCGGCGCCGGGCCCCACCTTCGCGCCGGGAGCAGTCCGGGGCGCTCCGGGGTCAACCCGGTTCTTGGTCGGCTCTTGAATCCTAATGCGGCAATGCACTCGGCCATCGTACCGACAACTTCTCCTATCTGATCGTCGGAGAGAAGCATAGATAGCCTCTTTCACCGTCCCACTCTCATGGTGCTTATCTCAAAGATTGCAAGGTTCTTATCACATGCGGGGATCCAGATGCTACGTAGACACCGACATTCCATGACGCTTCAGCTGCAGCCATGAACGCCTCATTCAATTTCCGCCAATTCTCGCAAGATTTCATGTCCACCACTCCCAGGAGATACAAATACCGCCGAATGCTGCGTCTTCAACGAAGCACCACCAACACCAGCTTTGACAGCGGAAAGATGCACCAGCATTGACCCGAGTTTCGCCACTCCCGCCCGAGGTACAACCGCTATCCCCAAACAGGTCACCTCCGAAGCCGCATTTGGCTGTTTCCTGAGCTTCGCGTCGCAGCTTCCCGCCTCACAGGACCACGTGAAACATGCGCTTTCTCTCCACAAGGCTCAGTATGCTCAGCCAGCTGTTGCTGCTGCTGCTGTCATCGGTAGGGCGATGCTGTGAACAGCAGCTCTGCGAACAGCAGCAGAAGCACACCTGCGGCACCTGCGGCAACTCGAAGCCGCAGGTCCCGATGCCCGCAGCCCTCCCGCAGTGTCTTCCGCAGGAGTGGACAACGTGGACGACGGACGATGGGGTTGATACCTCGACCCGCGCGTACTGGATGCGGCAGGCAAACCTCGCATTGCCCAACCCCTGCCCGTTCGCGGCCTTTGGAGCTGTTGTTGTGAACCACACAGCCGGTGGTCTGGGGGAGCTGGTCTGCACTGGCGCGAACAACAACCAGGGCTCAGGCAACCCGACGCTTCATGGTATGCAGAGCAACATGTTATTGCAACTGCCGTGAGAGAACAATGCTGACTGATAGTAGGCGAGATGGTGGCGATCAACAACTGTTCGGCCATCTTCACGGATCCTCAGGGACGCTACAACATGACGCCCGCAGATGCTCTTCTCGCGTTCGGGGATCTGACGCTCTACACCAACGCCGAGAGTTGCCCCATGTGTGCATCGGCAATCCGCTGGGCTGGGTTCAAGGAGTACGTGTACGGGACGAGCATCGATGCCCTCGTCGACATGGGCTGGGGTCAGATCACTGTGTCTTCTAAAGAGATATTCAATCAGTCTTCTAGCCTCTCCAGTGAGACCGGCTTCCTTGGTGGTGTCTTGACGAATGAGACGGATGGGTTCTTCAGCTGGCAGTTCCGTCCAAACGCGACTTGCCCGCAGGGCTGCTCTCGGGCGGCGAGCGGCCGCTGCGCGCCTGCATGAGGATGCCGAGCCGGTGCCGCGTGTTCAACCCCGCCTTGTGAGGCAGGAATAAGGTAGACAAGACAACAGTTTACTTGGCATCGGAGATGAATCTGTTTTCGACATCGTGACACTCACCATACTCTGATTTAAACTCTCGGCGTCGCCAGCTGATGTGTTTGTAAAGCGTCTTCACCACAGCGCCATGTCGCATCTGCAACAAAGTCAAAGCAAGGCCAAAAAGAGAATGATTGAATGATCCCAACCTGATTTGAACAGATAACCTGAGGCGCAGTGATTAACCTCTTGCCATGATGAGGGAGTGCTGGGGTGATTCAAAGCCCCGGGGCTGTAATTTACCTTTCGATCTGGAGTCGAACGCGCTACCGTTGCGCCATAGGACCGTTGGAGGGCGAGAGGGTATCGTGGATTGTGTTTGGGCAACGCTCGTGGGTCATTCTCGTGATCAGGGCGAGCCCCGCACGTAAGAGGGTCTTCAGGCTCGTCTAGACTTAGCGCGGTGATGGGACGGATGTCAAATTCGAATTATCTTTTGCGTCCTTTAAGTTGTTCTCGTGTATCTACAACAACCAGACGATTCGTGCGGCAGAGAGCAAGGGATGAATGAGACCGGCTCTTCTGAGTCTGTGGAACGTTTGTTACTCTGCTTCACACATTCCTAAAAAAAGACCAAGCCGAGATGAGATTCAATTGAGTGAGGATGGCAATCAAGCAAAGAAAGTGTTAGGCGCGCTGATCGCAGAAAACAGAATGGAAATGAATGAATGAATTAGCAGAATGATGCATGTATATCTATTTTGCCTCTATACTGAATGATGTTATTAAGGACTTACTATATAAATGTTCTCCCTAGGTATAAACAAATGAACTCCTTTCCCTTCCTCAACTAAAAACTAAGTAAGATATATAACTAGTTATAGAAATATTATTTCTAACCGATAACTATAGAAAAATAATAAAGCACTATTATCTATTTAACTAATTAGAAAATAAGATGCAAACGCACTTTATCTATCCCGTTCATCTCGTTCTAAGTAGTGTATAAAAAAAGATCACTAGGGAGAGAAAAGGAAATGCTGTTGTTTCTCTTCTATGTCTAAAAATGTAAGGAGGGCTCAATCGGGATTCGAACCCGAGACCTCGCCCATTTTCACGCTGTGCGCAAGGATTGTAAAACCCGAAGGGCGAATCATACCACTAGACCATTGAGCCGACGTCGGATCACCATCCCTGAGGGACCGAATGTGTGGTGGATGGCTGTGGCGCGAAAATTGGGGGCTATGTTAGACGAGTCGCTTGCAAGCTTACGCGCGTACTATCTGGGCGTGGCTGTATCTTCAATCGCGTTCGCTCAACAGTGTCCAAGACCAGTCGGCAAGAGCAGCAGAGCGCTGTTTCAGAGGCTCTTTTCACTTGGAACAAAGTTCTGTCAGAGCCTGCGAGACTGGTCCTTGGGGTAGGATACAAAGTCAACTGTGTTGGTAGTGCGGAGATAGGTTCGGAGTTCGGACACCCGCCAACAACAGGAAACCTCTTCGTATGAATCCCCAACCACACAACGAGAAACCTCAACTCACCGCTGGAAAATCTTGCGTGGCCTTGGCCAAACGACGGTTCTGTCACTCTCCAAGCGAATTATCGTATTTCCCCCCCTTGCCGCGCTTCTCTAACCGAGCCAGAGTTGATGCTTTTCTGGACTGGACGTGGCAGTGGGACGCGTCCGGGCTTGTGCACGCGGTCACTTTCCCCATCGTTTCCACATCGCCAAAATAACCTATGGACCAAGCTCTAGACTCACCAGCCTGCTGGTACCGTTGACACAGTGACAGTACGGAGTAAGGGAATTGGGATAGTCCGGATAGTCGATTCGATGAGCCGATCAACGAGATTGGGTTGCGCGGAATGCGTTCCTGGTGTTCATTGCCGTATTCGAACAGAGTTTAGTTGCGAGCTCAGAAAACTCAACCGAAGCGTCCGAATTGAGCGTCCGAATTGGCCGACGGATTTGGCGACAATGGAGCGAGGGGATCAACGCCCACGTGCTCAGTTTCCCTCATCCTCAGCTGCCAGAATTGATTGATTTCATCTCACTGAAAACGTAATCATCTCGCACCCATTCGCTAGGGGCGGTCCTGGAACGATCCGACCCCCGTGGGAAGCTGGAACCCCATCCGGACCCCTGTTTTGTCAACGGTCGAAGCGCTTAGACGACATTTTAGCGGTGGCAAATTGGGCAGACTGGCGACTGGCGCCTAGCGCAATCAACGCAACCAACTTTCATGTCGACACGGTAGATTTTCTTCGAGAAAACTCGCGGAAAACAGATCAGATCCGGCTGTGCGCCGACCATGGAGGCGGATCAACGTCCTCCCACTTGCCTTTGAAGCTAGGGGTTCCCGAGAGCGAGGAAACCCTTGTCCTTGCCTCGAGACATGGGACGTTCAGACTTGGACAAGGAAGACAAAACTCGGTCCGTGATAGGAGACCTGCGTTGCCAGATGGACAGTTCATATCAAGCCGTAAACAACTCTCTTACTGCAAGAGCTGTATAGCCCTATGAACATTTAGCATCTGGGGTTCTGTCAACATACCTGAGACAGATTTTATTAACGGCTCCAGCGGACATCGCTGCTGATCGCGGCATTTGCGAGGGCGTTATGCAGATCTTGTCAGGGTTGCCCGAGCCTCTGGCTCGGCGAGAGCGATTCGTTGCAGCCGCCAACAAGCGGCAGAACTCGCCTTACAACGCCTCGCCAGGCACTCGTGGCTTGTATAAAAATGCTTGTAATACGACCCTAATCTTACCCTGACGCCCGGGCGCCAAGAACATGGAACTGCATGCAGTTGTGGTGCCTGAACAAGGTTCATGACTAGTGTACGGTCCAACGACAGGAACCGCTGCACAACAGCTTTTCTTCGTCTGAATAACATGAATAAGTCCAATATAGAGTAAATTGAAATCTTTATAGAGGTTCATCTGATATAGTTCATTTGAAGTTTTTGAAATGTCTGACCAAGCCGTTCTTCCTCTTTGGTCTTCAACGACGATAGCCCCCAACGGAGTGTGTTCCGAGCGCACTGGCAACGGCCCCAGGCGCAACTGAAGCGGGGATAGAGTTACAGATGTGGAAAGTCGTGAGCCCCTTCTAATAACATGGGAGTTTCTCGGTGGGTTTCGTCTCCCCCTTCCGGCTAGGTAACCTGGCACGACATGCAAGGAGTCGACATCTTGATATTGCACCCCGTCTGGGGTGGCGGGCAGACAAGAGCAGTCAAAAGGGGGCGCCCTGCCGTCAAAAGACAGACCCCAATGTATTATGTGTTTGGCCGGATGCCCGTCATGCCTCACAACAGTTGCATCTTGCCTCGTACTCGCGTTTTCTCGTGATGTTGTTGCCCTCAACGCCCTGGGCGGCGCTCCTGCTGGCCAGCGTCTTTTCTCCCGCTGTGAAGGCGGACGACTGTTCAGTCGACCCGTTAGTACTACCCATAAAAGTAAGAAAAAAACATCTCACGAGTCATTCGCTCACTTTTTACGGCTCGTCTGTTTCTCTTCTTTTGGTGTTTTGGTGGGTTTGTTGTGTGATCGTGGAGTACTGACTTGGCCCCCCGCAGAACGTTACCTTTCCGAATGGCATCGGTGCCAACCGCGGAGTCAAGCTCACGCTTGGTGGCCAGGTTCAAGGCATGCGCATGTCAACTATTCTTAACAATACGCGAGTGAGGAATATTCTGGATTGCCCGAATGAGGACACCTTGGCGTTCGTCGGCTGCCAAGGCGCATCTGGTAGTGTCTATGATACATCAAAAGACACCTTCACTCAAGTCTACAACCTCAAGGACTGGAATGTCTCGTAGGTGGCCCATTCCAACACGGCGTGTCATTATTTGCTGACTTTTCTTCACAGAGTAGTTGATGCACAACCTGCTGATGGCGTCACAACCGTCCTCCATGGATACGACACCGCCAACTTCACGGATGGCCCGGCAGTGGTCTACGGTTACCCTTTCGAGATCTGGGCGGACTTCGACTCCATGAACAAGAGTGCTTTGGCACTTGGTCCCCAATCTTCCACGGTTGATCTGCTCGTCGACCACAAAATCGCACCGACTGCGGCTTGGAGTTTGGATTACGGCTCAACCTCCGAGCTCTACCCCCGCGACGGCCAGCTTATTTTCGGTGGTGTCAACGAAGCACGTTTCAACGAGACGAAGAAGACCGAGTTTACCATGTGGGAAGCGGGCGCACCTGTGCCATGTCCTCTGCAGGTTCTCATTTCCGACATCATTCTGACGAACGAGGACGGCGACCACTCGCTCTTCAGCGACATCGGCACACGAGTCTCCGCCTGTATCGACACGGTTCAGAACGACTTCACTTTCACCCCGAACATGTTCTCACGATTCCAAAATCTCACCAACCATACCACAACATTCAACGGTACCACATATAGCCAGTCGACATATCCATCCAGCCTCGAGTCCATGATCGGAACCCTCACGATCAAACTCACGAATGGCTACACCACCGTCATTCCTCATTACGAGCTGGTTTCCCACGAGCGTGGAACCGACTCTCGCGGCAGATATGCCGTTACGAACAACACCCACATTCAGGCCACCGTTGGTTCCGGCCTGAGCGATTTGGGCAACAATGTCCCTATCCTTGGTGGTGTTTTTCTCTCCCAGAACTACCTGCATGTCGACTACGCCGCGGGCAAGTTCTGGCTGAGCCCCCAAGTCGCGAATGGCACATTGGCAGACAACATTACATCTACTTGCAACGGCACGAGTACCGACAGCAGTGGAGGAACAGCGATGGGTGTCAAAGTCGGTGTACCGGTAGCCATTGGCGCTGCCTTGATCTTCTTTGTCGCGCTCTGGTTCTGGCTGAAGAATCGCAAGCGGAACCCCAATGCCGGGGTTGCTGGAACGAACTTGAGGGCCATCCCTCGATCAGAAAAGCGGGATGCCCCAGACTCCAAGTCATCAACAACCCGGTTTGCCGGGTACCAAAACTACCACGCCGTAAATCCGGATAATCACATGGAGCTCGAGGGCGATCCGGGCGCACGGCGAGCAGAGCTCGAAGAGCCTGCTCCTGCATACTCAAGAGCATCAGAGTGGCCCCGCATGAACTCGATACAAGCAGAGAATATGACATATTACTCCCAGTCACCAGAGGAAGGCGAAAGTTACGAGCTGGCGGATACTTCGCCGATGCCACCACAGCCGCCGGTGTTGGCAAATCGGCCGCCCGCGAAGAGGCAAGACACTGCGGTGTCGGCCATCAGCGACCGTGACACTTTCACACAGAGTCCGACTGCATTACGAAAGCAGATATCTAATATCGACGACATGGTGTCGCCAACTAGTACACGGGCAAACAGCACGAGACGTCCTTTTTAGCGTATTGGATAGACGATTAATGATAATTCACTTCTTGAGGCAACATGATTGATTTCAACGACACTCGCACTGTGAATTGTACACGCAATGGTAAACGTAAAATGATCAAGGTATTGCCTTGCTAAGTCGGTGTTATTGGGACTACGATAATCCTTCGAAACGTCTAAAATCCGAACACACCGTCACTTAGCTGTTCTCTTGAACATTTTGATCTAATAATACATATCGGACATGCCGCGCTGCCGGAGAGCCGACATAACTGCAATCCAGACAATAATGCCCAAAATAAATCCCCATAATGACAACATTGCCATGCTCTTCGATGAACGTCCAATGACCATGGCAAAGAACATAGACGCCGACAGAATCATGATCCATAAAAACACACCGCCTTTGTAGGTGATTAGAAGAGAGCCAATTGCGGTCAACAAGCACCAAGCCGTTGCCCACCATCTCCAATTCTTGATCCAGCCCCAGAAGCCTCCCCACACACCATACATGGCCGGTAATCCTGCCTTTTCGAGTTCGATAGTTCCACCTTTGAGCCGCTTCTTGATCTCTTCAGAGAGCTGATCATGGGTGAGGTCGTCGGGGTTGCTTTCCTGCAATTCTTTCCTGATAGCTGCGGCAAGCTCCAAAACCCCCTTGAACCCCTTTGGCTTGTCGAATCGACCACGCATTCTCATCGTCATATGAGATTTGATCCACATCGCTGACATCCCAAGGGTCCATAGAATCAACAGCAGTAGCATAATGAAGAGTTGGATGTATGAGAATCCCCATTGATACGTCTCTCGAGCCGAGGCGTTGATTTTGTCTATTTCCGTCACAGGCTGGCACGTGCCGTTTGATCTGATGTAGTTCAGATCGTACGTGTCGTTACCCATGTTGTAGGTGTATGTGGCCTTGTCTCTGTCGCGAAATGGCTGTGTGCTTGTTCTCGGATCTGTCCAGTTACTACCGAAGATTGTGGTATACCTCTCCGGAAGGTAGAATGCCGAAATATTCAATGTCGGGGATGATAGAGTCTGATTCATGAAGGTCGAATTCTTGTTTTCGAGCCCAAAGAAACCGTGCGCCTTTGTATCTGTACAACCACATCAGTATCTATTTCCACAACATGGATCACTGCATTAGTCTCACAATTGGAAATGCCTCCATGCAAAGAGCATCGGCAGTTGAGTGGGTAACGCTCCTGCCACAGCTTATCGCGATCTTCGCTGCTATATTCTTGGTCCTCCTCGCAGCTGGATGAAGCGTAGTAGCTCCAAGTATACCACGAATTGGGATAGTATCCGTCCATAGTATTGCCTAGGAGTTGTTCCGCTTCAGGTTGTCAGTTGTGGTACCTGACAAGAATAAGTCCAAACCTCAGACTTGGAATGCTTACAGTCGTAGTTGCTCCTGGCAAATGTGACTGGGTAATCTTTGGTTAGATTGACCCGGTCTCCATCATGTATGATGTAGGCAATCATATCAAAATCTGAAAACTTGAGCATTTCTCCGTCGGATCGCCTAATAAAAGCACCGCTGTTTGCCTGGTATCCAGACATCGCGCTACCAAGCGTAGGGAATAAAAGGATGAAAATTGCAACAGCCACCATGAATATCATGGCGAATCGCGAACGTAACCCGTGAGAACGGCTGAAGTCTCGCATCAAGTACCAAGTAGACCAGAAAGTTGGTGCCCCATCTAGGAACACGGTCCAAAACGTCTCGTAGGTCACCGGGCTGACTTCCATCGACGTTGTGACATAGTCGGAGAAGATGCTCCAAGATATCCATGCCAGAAGGGCCTGGCCTCCTCGGCCAAAAACCTATGAGTTGTCAGATGCTTGCAGGGCAAGCTGGGGAAGCAACGATCTTACCACGTCCCACGCGACATCCACAAATTTGGCATTTGCGAAAGTCATCGTTCCCCATGCCATTGTGATCTGGAAGAAGCCAGAGGCAGCCCACCAATCATACTCGTTCATGAAAATATTAAAGCTTCCATCTGGCTGACATGCGGTGTTGTCTGCGTCGGTAATGGCCTGGGTGCTGGATGACAACACTCATTAAGACCCCCAGGCCAGCAAGCCAGCCAAGGAGGAATAGCCAGCTGATCGCAATAACCCAATTGAAGTCTATCAAGTCCTGTACAGCGGCGATAACAGCCTCCTTCCAAGCTCGCTTGTCCCATAGCTTTGACCCAAGGTCGGCGCATTGGCGCTTGGATCGCATTGTCTTCTTGCCAAGTGAGGAGCTGTCGTCGATGAGAAGCGGGGCAAAGGATTTTGTGGAGAGAACAGCACTGAAGCCGGTGGACGTTTTTGAATCAGAATCCATTTTCGATAGCCCTGGTGCGATTGAATGGTCTCAATCTTGTTCGAAGGATTCGACACCTCTGTGAAGCTGCTGTCATGACATGGCTTGGATGCGCGGACTTGAATCGCTCAAGAAAGGAACACTGAGGACGGGGTAAGCTGCAGAGGAAAGGGAAGAGTTTCGATTCAATTGAAGCTGTGGCACAGCAAATGCGGCTACCCGTTTCTTATCACTGTCAGCGTGGAAAGTCGGGGTTTTCATCGCGTTAAGTGCTGCCTAACGCAACAGACAGGGGTTTGTGTATGCGCTCCCGCTATAAACAACTAGGGCTTAAGGCTACTCTTGCTGGTCCTCCTGAACTTACCCTCCCTAGGGCTACTCTTCATCATCTCCTCGCAG
>JABGMY010000776.1:0-34910 GCA_014705525.1 Colletotrichum sp. HC292
AAGACATCAAGTCTAACAATTCAATCGAGGGGTGATAAATTGCTTACTTGGGTGGTGGCGATGGCGTCAACTTCGCCGATTGGCTTGTATTACTTGCCAAGTGACTTGCACTTGCGGCAGCGCTGATGCTTCGTGCTTGGAACCTTCGGGTTTGGTATTCGGGCCAGGCATTGGCTCCCTGGGGCGACACTAGAAGGTTTAGTGTCAAGTAGAGATGGTTTGTAGATCTCCGTGAAATCCCGGGAGTAACTCACCAAGAACGCGACAAAAGCATTCGAGATGTCTGCACACAGCAGGTGCGGCAGGCAGTCTGGCTTTGACTTCAAACGTTGCTCCACCTGTGCGGTGAGCCAACCCTGTCCTCCTGTGCCAGGTTCTAGTAAAGTATACATAGGTGAGCTGGGAAGCAAGATACGCACCATTGCAGCTGAGGCCAGTGATTTTGTAGAATTTCTGAAGATAATCCATGTATCGGTGGTTGTATCCGATGAACGGGATCCATTCAGGGTGACCGCAGCCGAGAATGTCACTGTGGACAACAGCACCGACGTTTGCGAAAAACGATTGTATTTCGCGATCCCGAAACACTAGGGGCTTATTGAAGACGGGCGGTGGTCCTGCTGGGACCACATTCGCCCCCGCCATGATGATTGGGCGATCAAGAGACAACTGTGTAAGAGCAACGATGTTAGAAGTTGAGAATTGTTGAGGCAAAGAGTGCGTGATTGGGCGTCAAAGGCCTGGACAATAATCAAGGTGCCAAGATGATTCTACAGGTATATTTATTGAGGGCTTTGGCATCAAAAGCTGCCCATCCCACACGAGCTTCTTGATGGCTTATTCGACACTATGATTGTCTTGATTCCTCGCCATGGCTGGCCCAGGTGGACCCGCGATGTCTGTGCGCAAAAGCGGATGATCCGATTCTTTTGATTGGCTCACCCACTGATGAAACATCTCCCTTCTCGGCTCCCGCACTTCGTTGTCCAGCCCCTGACGCTCATCTGATCGACTCTTCAACAAACTTTTCAGCCCTACAACTCTTCGTACTGAGTCCCGTCCCCCGGACACGAACACTTGACCATGGAATCTATCAAAAGCTCCGCGGATGTGGTGGATGGCACATGGTCTCATCTCAACGGTCTGATTGCAGATGTGCCCTGCTGGACGTGCAGACGCAGGCGCCTGAGATGCGACAACCTCAAGCCGGCATGCGTGAAATGCACGCGGGCGGGGTTGCAATGTTTGGGGTATGGACCCAACAAACCTCTTGTCTGGGTTGAGCATGGCCGCCGCCGCAAGATGGCTCACAAACAGACGCCACATCCAGCATCACCAACTCCAGCCCCTTCCGTCAAAGATAATGACCATGAATGGCCCAAGGTAAGCCGCATCTACAGAATTTATTGTCTGAATGTGACAAGCTCACGACAACCATCCTCCCAAAAAGCACAATCCACTACATGAAGATATACAGCAGGCGCCAGAAGACGATGACCGGCAAATCGACAGATGGCAGGTTGGTCCACTTATCAGGAGCCCAGCTGACCCCCTCCTCCGCCAGCATGGTATTAAATCCGTAGAGTACATATCTTATTGTGAGTCTAACATCTTCATCTGGCTGAACATTGATTACTCATTCATTCTTAGATGAACAACGTTGTTGTATGGAGTGTAGCATCTACGACGAGAAATCTGTGAACCCGTTCCGACGGTTCCTGCCAATAGCGCTGTCTAACCCACTTGTTCATCACACCATCGTATCACTCGCGGCACATCATCGAGCGCGTTCTGAGATTACATTGGGACCTCCAGATAAACGTGGCTTGCTGTTTTACAAGGCAGTTTCAGATAGCGTCGAGCCCGGTGATACCACGACATCATTGCAACTCCGCTCCAGGGACTTTGCAGACGCTCTCATGCACAAGCAGCAAGCCATAACGCACATGAGACTGGCATTGGCTGGCCCAACCCCTTCGGATGCAGTTATCGTGTCTACGCTGCTTCTGATTTGGGTGGAACTTCTCGAGTCTGGGTATCGGTCCTGGAAGTATCATCTTGGTGGCATGCGGGCCTTGCTGATTTCACGAACAAGCGCTGCCCTGAGAAGTGACGTCGAAGCTGAGGTAGCGGGCTCCGTGCTGCATGATGCCACGTTTTGGCATTTCGGTGCTTATTTTGAGGAAATTTATGTCTCGTAAGTCGAGGGTAAAAGCCGTGCAGACAACAAACTAACCCCGCCAGTCTTCAAACATTTGGCTCAACACTGTGCCGCGATAAGCCAGACTTGTCTGAGACCTTTACTGACCCCGGACTTTACACGATCTTGAGACTTGGGGAGCTCCGGGGCTGGACGGGATGTCCCGCAGAGCTGTCGCATATTCTCTGTGGCTTCAACTCCCTTCTGTGCAACTCGAGGGCTGGGAATCGCCGAGGAGACGTTCACACGTGCTCATCGCGACTGCTCCAGCGGCTCGAACAGTTCTCTTGTCGGCAGTGGGCAGTGAACTACCCCGAACCCAGTTATGTGTCTCAGAGAGAGTCATTGGCGCATGCCTACAAGTGTGCCATTGAGATCTACAGCCGTAGGGCTCTGGCCGGGCAACATTCCACCGAGCTTTCCCATATTGCCCATGCCGCAGTTCAGTCTCTGCGATGCATTAGCCCAAGGGATTGCCATTTCAAAGGATGCCAGTGGCCGGCATTTGTCGCAGGCGCCGAGGCAAGGGACCCCTCAGACCGGATGGCGGTCAAACAAATCCTTCTCGACATGCACAAACTGGTCAGGACGCGGAACGTGGAACAGGCCATACACATGCTCGAGAGAGTATGGCACCAATCGGAACTTCCAAACCCCAAAACATGGATTGAGTACGTGTATGATACAGGCGAAGAGTTACTTCTCGTATGAAAGGAGTACAAGCTGGCATGATCCCATCTGTGTTCGCGGCTGTGACCGACCACCCGTCTTCTCAAATGGCAAACCCGCCCTGCTGTCGCACCTGCATCAAGATGTCGTACATGAGGTCCTTGGGCAGGGTCCGCATGACCTTCTGCGTCTCGGCCTTGTCCATCATCTCGCCATGACGGCAGATCATGCCGACGACCACGTCCTTCATCTTGCGGTCGTCGTCGCCATCGGAGCACGAGGTGTACACCTTCTCCGCCGCGCGCAAGAATTCCTCCGTGTGCCACTGGCTGTCGGCCTCTGCCTGGAATTTGTCGAACGACAGGGACCGCAGGCCGGCGATTCCGTATTTCCTGGACAGCGCATACACGTTGGCGTGCAGGACGAGACTTTTGCTGCCTCTGGCTGCGACTGGTTCTATACCATTAGTCTTGGTGTTGACCACGGACGCGGCCGCTGGCTTAGCATCGACGGCTATATTGCCGTTACGAGCGGCGGGCGGCTTCGACTCGAGTACCGCCCCACCTCCCTCGCTATGGTTGTCATGACTGAGGGACGCCTCGAGGGCAACTGGAGACGCGAGAGTGTCGCCCTGGGGATCGGGCGAACCCAAGCCAGCCTTCGCCTGGGCTTTGGCACGCTTCTTCTGCTTCTTGGTGGTCCGCTGTGGCTGGGGTGGCAGGAAATCATCCAGAGCTTCTCCCGGATCCTCCGCCTTGACGTCCTTGTCCAAGGGCACGTCATCTGACTTGATGGATCCGTTGGGGCCGTCGTCGTCAGTGGTGTGTCCGTTTGCGTGGGAGTGGCCATTGGTCTGAGGCACGTAGACCGCGGGCTCCGAGGGATAGTCGAGCTGGTAGAAGTACCGAATGACCATCCCGACCGCTTGAGGGTCATCGTCGGGAAGATTCAGGCATCCATCGGCGGCCGCCTGCGGAAAGAGAGCCACATTAGCATCGAGGTGGATTCTCTGTACTGGAACACACGAGTACCGACCTGGGACTTGGCGTCACGACATTTCTCGGCGAAATAGCTGGATCTTGGGCACACAACCGCCTTGTGAACGTGGTACTCATTCTCGCGACTGGCGATGGTGAGATCTGAGAACTCGGGATTGTTGTAAAGACTGTCTCGTGTGAGTCAATTGCACTTTTTACGATTTGCTGATCGACTTACTGCTCCAGAGAGCTTCTCAGCTCCTCAATGGCGTCGGTGCTCATAATGATAGACGTCGACAACAGTCCTCCAACTCAAGAACGAGACCGTGAGGGATCTGGCTCAACCAAACCTTGACATCGGGGCATGAGGGCAGCTATTTGTGCTTCAGCCATAGCCTCGCCAGCCCCTCTGCAAGACAGCAGTGGCATGACAGCTCCTGGGCAGCTTCGCCCTCGTCGAAGAGTGTCCAGCGCATGCCTCATCTCGCCCACCATCATGCATTCGATCAAAATTCAGGCAAGCCTGGGCCGCGATGAGGCGGTTTGAATACCTCCCCCGAACCAATTGAGGGTGTGCAGACGACCTAGTTTACGCTCAGGAAGTAAGATGGCGCACACACTTCTGCAGGCAGCATGCGACCGCGCGACGCAGCCTCGTCGTGATATGCCCCCCTTGACGCCTGGAAGCCTGGTGTCATTGGATTCTTCAGCGCGGTTTGATGCGGAAGGCTTCGTCATTGGAGCCCAAACGGCCACACCGTCCGCCCCGGTGGTGTCGGGACCGCGTCGCACGGCATGGTCAACGGCAGCAATGCATTGATACCTGGACAAGCAAACGGCCAGTCAATAAGTCCCGGGCAGCGCCTCGAAGTAGGCTCGCCTCGCTTGGTACCAATAGCAGCGCCGGAGGATGACACCCTCTTCAGCGAAGTGCGGGGAACGGGACGCCCTCCTTGAGTGGCCCGGATGCTGACCGTGAATTGGGCGTCGTGGTTCGCAAGAGGCAACGAGGATATGAATTGACTTTGGTGTCATGCAGAGCAGCCCGCATCACTGGGCCTATGGCTGCGGACGCGAATTGAGAAACCGACAGATTTGGATGGCAGCTCTATGGCTTGGACGTCCGCAGGTGAAGGAAGATCGGTGTGCCTGATGTCAGAATGTTAGCGGGAAGGCTAGGAGTAAACCATCAATCGAGATGACCCTCGTCCTCGAATATTTGCACATCGTGTGATTATGATTGTCAGCTGCCAGATTTTTTACTCTAAGTCCATGCGAGGTAGAGTTTCCGGCCGGGTGACATTCGTACATTGGCTCCAAGCCGAGGCACCTCCCGAGTGGCGGAGGAGCCGAAGCGGGGCCATGTTCACCGATCCGATGCCGGCTACCGCCGGAGTTTTCGCCATTTACCTTATTTGACCGAAGCTGCCCAACGTGTCATCCGTCGGCTAGATATTCATGTGCACTGGTTGTGAGATGAAGAGAGGAGGTGCACTGCTGTTCTCTGTGGAAACTAGGAAGGCCTAACCATTTGCTCGCCCATGGTTTAGAAGAACATGGCTTCCCATATCATGCTTGATGGAGAGCACAGCATGTCTAGCAACGGGGTTGAACTCGGTGCAGCATCGCGGCCTTTCGTCAATCCCAGTCAAGAAAAGTCCTCAACTCGCCTGTTAATGCTATTCAAGAGGCAAACATGAAGTTCCAGCCCATGATAAACATGGGTCATCGTGTCAACCTGCTCTTTTGCATCTGTCTCTCCCTAGTCTTGTTTGCATCAGCTGCGAGACTTCCCAACTATGGCGTCTGGAAGGGAACAGCGACGTTCTTCTCCGCACTTCGAAGCCCCTCAGAACGAACGGCACTTTTGACCATTCGAGATGGCAAAACCTACCACACTAGCCCCGCCCCTACGCCCCCGCCAAACGTCGACATACTCGCAACTCTCAGTATGGAAGCACCAGACGTACACGACACTCGCATCGTATATTGGATAGATCGCAACTTCACAGCCTCTATTGTGTCAGACAACTTTGTGTTGGCGAATCTTAAGCCGGGATACCATGAGATTCCATCAAGTGAGGGGGGTCCTCATAACGTTCCAGGTCTTGACATGGTGGCAGACGGGCATTTTGACATGAGAAAGGGGGCTTTCAGCATGCATGACGTCCCACAACACAGTGGAGATGTTGCCGACGTAATGAAGTCCTTTTTTGACCCGGCGATCGAGGCGCAGGCGGATGTTTGGGTCTGGGGCCAACGGGGAGAACGCGGACAAGGACTTGTCATGCATCATGTTCAAATGAACCAAGGGCATTCGGGGACACTCGCCGAAGAAAATGGACGAAATCAAGATGGCGGTGTCATAGTCAAGTACTACGACCACTGGGAGGCGCTGTTCATCGCGTTCCCTCAGCAGACGGCCGACACGGATAAAGCGGGAGAGCCAGTTGGCGATGTCCTGGCTAACATCGCTGGCCGAGGGTAGCGACACAATATGTGTCCAGCGAGGGGGGTGACTCATCAAGAGCAGGGAGTCAACATGCAACACATAAACCGGTATCTGTCGCGGAAATCGGTTCATCCTGTGGGATGAGCTGATGAGACTAAAGCAAGACTTTTCGCGTGCTATGAGCGCCATATCAACATTGATCACGTTTTGGTTCAAAAACGGTTATAATAAGTGCCGCCCGTCATAAGAAGTCGTGAGATTAGCAGACGTGCATCGTAAAGCCTAACCGTGGGCCAGTTACATGCCAGCCTTCAAGATCTCGAAGGCGTCTTCACGATTGCCCCTGAACCGCTCCTCGGCGGCCGTCCAGTTGATGATCTTCCACACGTTGTCGACGTACGATGCTTTGCCGTTCTGGTACTTTGGAATTTGTCAGCCAGACCTCGTCGAGCGTAGCAAGGTAGACGAACGCACCTGCAGATAGTATGCGTGTTCCCACATGTCGATGCCGATAATGGGTACCTCCCCACCAACGACGGGGTCTTGGTCCTTGGTCGTGACGATGCGCAGTCCACCGTCCCTTCCAGGAGCCTTGACAAGCCATCCCCATCCCGAGCCCTGAATACCCATCAAAGTCGAGGAGAAGACAGTTCTCAGGCCAGCCAGACTGCCGAATGTGGACTTGATCTGTTCCATAAGCGACGGAGCGGAGCCCTTGGGGTCCGAGGCGTCTTTGCTGTCTGCGGGGGCGAGGGTCTTCCAGAAGAGCGAGTGGTTGATGTGGCCTCCGCCGTTGAACTTGATCATGTTTTGCAGGGCAATCTGGTCGGGGATGTTGACTTCGGCCACGGCCTTGGAGTAGTTGCCCAAGGCAGCATTGAGGTTCGTGACGTAGGCCTGGTGGTGCTTGTCATGGTGCAGTGTCATGATTTCCGCCGAGATGTGCGGTTCGAGAGCCTTTGTAGAATGTCAGGCGGCGATGCTGTGTTGCCATTGAGTGACTTACAGTGTAATCATAGGGGAGGGGAGGCAGAGTATACGTCTGGACAGCCATCTTGGGCGGGTCGTCCTGATTCAGTGAGCGACGATGTTCCAGCGGGAATTACATGCGGCATCAAAGCCCGCGAACTTCAACGGCGGACGTTGAACAAACAACACAGAGCACGACGTGTGTGGAGGAAAGGGTCGACGCTGGGGAGAACCCACCATCTGCGCATATTGGACCTGTTGGGGGAACTCGCTGGGGATATAGGAAGCCGCGCCCGATGAAGGGGTGGCTAGGACTGATGGGACGCTAGTCATGGCTCCCTTGTGATGATTGCGCAAAAGCCAATCGACGAGGGCAGAAGACGGGCACCGTATGGCTACCTGATGAAGCTAGAGAGGGAATCTAGAAAACGAGTAGCCGTTGACAGGGAAGATGCAGTGACCGACAAGCAGCGATGGCGGTTGCCGAGGGGGTGGATCGCCTGCCGAGACGTGTCAAAGGTCAGTGACGCGAACCATGACCAGGTTGACGTGCGCTTTATGCTTTGGGGCGGGACGTCGAAGCCGAGATAACTTGAACGGATTTGGGACCTTACCTTGCTTGGGGAGTTCTTGCGTTGAGAGGGGGTGTCTTTGGGCTTGACGGGGAGAGAAAGTGAATGCAACGGCGAGCAGATGAGACGGCGAGGGCGAGCCAGTTAGTTTCCAGTCGGGCCGTCGCGCAAAGCAAGATCTAATACTATGGGCGGCGGTAATGGATGTTCATGGATGGATACGGTCAAAGAGAGTTGAAGCACGGCTCCATGGCCACGTTGCGGTTTCTCCCCTCAGGGCGTCGATCGCCGCGTCCGGGGTCTTGGGGGGCCGCTAAAGCCGAAGGCCTGGAGCTTAATAATGTGAGGTGCCCCTGAAGAGCACTGCACTGCACTGGACGTTGCCCATCGCGAAAGCGAAAGCCACACTCCTCACCGTAAGGTTCCTTGGTATGGAATGGGTACACAGGGGGCCATTTATGCTTATGTCCTACCAACTAGTATGCTTCTTACCTTGATACCTTACTCAAGCCATCAACCAAACACAATGTCATTTGACTTTATCCTTCCTCGCAGCCTTCTTCTCATTCGGCCTTGGGCTCACGAACCCAAATCTCGTCAATGGGGTCTCCTCTGCCCTGGACACACTTCCATTTGCCCATGCCGTACTCCTTGGGCGCAACTCGGCATCCTCTGCCGCCGCCTCCCACGATTAGGTTTCCGGGACGATATTTGGGATCCCTCTCCATCCTGCGGATGACACTTCCGTGGACCCTCACCTTATCCGGCACATCACGCACTTCGCCTCTGGGTAGAGGCCAGCGGATGGGCTTCCAACTTCCATCAGGTCTTAGGTCCAGCCGACGAAAGGGAAGATGTTCCATTACGCGCCACATGAAGACCGTCGCAGGGTGCATGCCGCATTTGAAATCCAGAGAGTCGTGGATGTCCGCCTCGTGTGCCGTATTAATCATCTTGCCGAACAGAGTTGTAGTCTCGGCATGGGTCAACCCGTCAGCCTCTTCGTCGGCCTGCACTGTGGCTGATCCGCTCGGAGACGCGCTCGGAGACCCGACCGGAGATGGAGCGTCCACATGGATCTCGGGGACTGTTGACGCAGCACGTGACCTTTCAGGGGTCTCGTCTCCCCAGGGGCTGGGATTGAAGCCGGGTCCAGGTCCAGGTCCAGGTCCGCCGACCGATTCAACACATCCCAAGTTCTCGAGCTGGTCGACATCAAAGGTCAATCCTGCACGGATGGCCTCGCGCACCATCCAGACCAACGGGATGTGGCTGGCATTTTTGCTACCGGCCTCTACATCCCATCCTCCGCCAATGTCGCCGTGCCCTCCGGCAAACCACACCTCGTCGACGCTCTGCTCCTCTTCGTCGTCAGAGTCGTAACCCAGATCCTCCATCGGCGGTTTGGAGTGGATTGATGAAGTATCATGTTCCGTGCCACCCGGGTACGACCGATTTGTAGTCCTCGACTTGGATCTGGAACGGGAACGGAAAGGCGCAGGGTGGTCTGCGTCCTCCCCCTGTGCGCGGGACTGGCGTCGACCACGGTCTTCCGCAGCGACGATATCGTCTGGCGCGAGCGTTGATCTTCGACCAGGCCTGTACTTCTCCTGGAGCTCCTGCACCTTTTCGTTGATGGGGTGGTGCTGCTCCATCATCCGCTTAGCAGCACTCTTCTTTCGGCACCTATTGGGCTCCTGGTAGATGAGGTCCTGTCGGAACTTGGCACGCCGCTCGTCGATGCTCACCGCGTGCCTGATCACCTTGGCCGAGCTCCGAGCCGTGTACGGAAACTTGCTCCGCTGCATCCATGCCGTCTCGAACCGGGGCACGCTGTTCACCGTGTCGAAGAGTCCGAGAAATCGGATCCTCCGGATTGGTCGCGAAAACGTCTCGCGGAACCCCTTGAGAAACTGGTACATCTTTTCGCGATCTTCCTTGCCCTGGGGCGTCGAGTTTGACCTGCGGGCCTGCCACTGGGAGAAGGAATTCCACGCGAACGACACCATCTCCTCGTTTCCATGGGCAAGCAAACCGACAAAGTCTAGCATCTCTGCGAGGAACCTAGCCACGTAGGCCCCTCGTGAGAAGCCGAACATGTAGATGTCATCACCCGGTGAGTAATATCGCATCAGAAAGCGATAGCCGCCCACGACATGCTGGTCGAAGGATGATCCTACGGCGGAGTCTTTGGCCATCTGGTAGTATGACTTGCACTTGGCCCGCAGGCCGGTGTGCGTCAAGTTGTCGGAGACAACGTACGTTCCGATGCCAGCTGTAGCAACGGTCAACAATCGCACGTCGACCTGTGCTCGGGACGACTTACGTTGGTAATAGTGAACTATCCCTCGGGTCAGCTACCTAGCTGGTAGAACAGAAAGACCGGCCAAGTGCGGTGGACGACAACTCACATTGGTCGTTTGCGTTGCTATCGAGCATGCGGAAGATTTTCAGGATGTTGCTGTCGCTATCGTCGCCCCGGAACTTGTTTCCGGTTCCGTCAAAGCAAAGAATCAGCTTTCGCCGGGGGCCGCACAGCTGCCCGGTCCGGAATGCGCCGTTGTCGAACGGGCTGACATCCCTTGATTCTCTGATGGCCGACGGGCCGTTCTGAGCTTGAGGATGCTTGAGAATATGAGGATGCATCGTTGATACTGATGCGCATGCGTGAAATTCGCCTTTTTCTTTCTCGGCGCTTAACGTTCATGGGGTGCCAAGTAGGTACTTCTCGTGCGCGGACGTGGGTGGGTTTTCCCTTATACGGGTGATTACATTTCGCGATCTTTCAGCACCCTGTCGCATTCCATTTGTTTCCCAAGGGGGCACGGCGGTCTGGCAAGTCCTGGTAGTCGGTGACGGGTGATATGCAACCGGTCAGATTCGGACTGATGTGCGTCACCAAACGGCATTCCCTAGAGCAGCTCGTCTTTTGCATGGGCCAGTCGTTGCTCATCAGCGGCGCCGACTTTCCGCTCGTGTCTTACAACATCTGCAATGCATTTCTAACCCAATCAACCAATGTCGTGAAATGATGCCAGAATTGAACCAGCAAGATCGTCGGCCTCGGTCAAGCTTGTGAGCTTCACTGCACCGGCGGAGCCACCGCTACTCACGCCGTCCATGAGTAAAACATCTTCGTGAAACAGATCTACACCTAACAGCCACTAGCAGAAGCATTGGAACTGCAAACCCCTCTTTCTGGCAGACTAAGGCACCTGTGGTATGAATGTTTTCGGACAAGAGCATCCTCAGCTTTGAGCCTAGAGACCAGGTAAAGAGACATGTCTCATGCCCAATCTCGAAAGATGCCCCTTGTTAAGGAATGGACTTGGCGCGAACCGCTCTTTTGGGCAGTCGCCCAAATCCGCTCCACCACTAGTTCCTGAGGACCCGAGAGATAGCTCGTAGATGTGCGAGGAACTACTGGCACTCGGAATGTAATACAATAGTAGATCACTGTGAGACATGCGGCAAAGCTAACAATGCCACCAATCACCAACTGCCACGGAGTGACATCATCAATGGCTGTAGGCTTGTCTTGCAACTCTTGCTGCCCATTCGGGAGTGTTTTCACCGTCGAGAGATATGACCCGCAATGTGCCAAGTCCTATCGGAACGGGTCGATCTCATCAAGGCTAGGGCGCGGGGATCTGCGAGCCGGTTGGCTGGCTCGACGGTTACACAAGATTCTTATCTGTCCCATTGGATTGCGGAAACATCTTCACATGAAGGGGGTCGCTTCACCTCAAGCGTGCAAGCGGATTCAACCCATTGGGCAGCGTAATCAAGACTGATTCCCATCGCACAACATACACGAGCCGTGAAATGCGTGTCTTGTAGTGATGCTGTTGATCAGGAATGCCGGCGCTCAGCCGTGTTGCAGATTGTTTCTTCCCAAGAGGGCCGACGGCAGCTCGCATTGTGTGTGTCCCTGCCGTGAAAGTTAGTTCGGCAGTACGGCCGCATCCAACGGTCAGAAATGATTCGTCAACGGCACCCCGGCGGTTGCATCGCGGGCAGAAATTGCAAATTTTGAGCAACTTGGGAAGGAAGCATGGATCAGCAGATGGGCTGAGCGATGATCTTTCCCTAGTGCTCCCGGGAGGGATCACCGACGATGGTTGCAGGGGCACATCCGGCCGACATGCCATCTGCGGTGGGGTCTAGTCCCAGACAGCATCTAAGACAGTCGAGCGCTATTGTCGCGGTCCCATCCGTTGGTATTCCTGAGTGTTTTCACGTGCCTCAGCATGTACAGGTACCGACGGAGAGAGGCCGCCCGAAACCCAATTGTAATGGAAGTCACCTCATTTGCGGCCGAGATGCTGTGTCCCTGGGACCCTGATAAGAGGGCAAGAATACCCAGACGTAGAGAGGGTTTGTCCGTCTTGCGACTCTTTCCAACGGACGAACGTAGCGGATCAACCACACTTACACCAGAACTTTGCCCGTCATGAGCCAGAAGCGCGGGAGCCATTCGAGCGGCGTGGTCGAGCATGAACATGTCGAAGCGCATTCCGCTAAGCACGATCATGGTGTTCGCCCTCACGCAAGAAGCCTGGATATTCCGAGCAAGGGCGATCCGACTTATGGCAAGCATGATGTCAAGTTGAGCGGTCTTCGCAAGGCTCTGGCCGAATCGAAGCGCCCGCTGCCAGTCATGTTCGGTGATGGGTCCTACCCCGTGGACCAATCTCGCCCAGGGAAGTGGCAAGAAATCAAGGCTTTGGGGTCCCAAGGTATGCAGTTCGATTTATGACTCAAGGCGTATCATTCACTGACAGTTTACCTTAGATTTCAAGACTTTGTACGACATATTCAAGGGAAAGATCAAGGACCATGGCATCCAGGATGACAAAACCATGATCATGGAACGCACCATTCAAATCGTCGCGAAGCTACCGCACAGGTCCAGACTCCGAGACATCCTGACCAATGTCTTCATCGAGCAGCTTTGGGACTCCCTTGAGCACCCGCCCTTGTTGTACTTGGACGGTCCCCAGGATAGTACCACGTCGGATGCTCTGAAGAAAGGAGTGGACGGCAAAATTAAGCCTGTGAAGTTCATGTATCGCACGGCCGATGGTTCCTACAACGTAAGTGTTTTCAACTACGAAAGAGCGTGGGCATACTGACCATCGCAAAGAACCCATTGTTTCCCTTGCGCGGGGCTGCCAAACAGCCGTATGCCCGATCTGTCAAGCCTCACCATGTTTCCCTGGGCGCCCTGCCAGACCCAGGCCTAGTATTCGACTCGGTCATGGCACGGCGTAGCTTCAGGAGACACCCCAACAACGTTTCGAGTGTGTTGTGGTACTGGGCCACCATCATCATCCACGGTAAGTTGCCACAGTAAACACTACTGAGTGAAGGCCATCAACAAGGGTGTTCTAACCATAAATAGACTTGTTCTGGACGGACCGTGAAAACAGCAATATATCGAACACTTCAGCTTACCTCGACCTCTCTCCACTGTATGGCAGTAGTCAGGAAATGCAAGATGATGTCAGGACACACAAAGACGGAAAGCTTCACCCCGACGCATTCGCTGACGGGCGACTCAATGGCATGCCACCAGGAGTTTGTGTCCTCCTCGTAATGCTCAACCGTTTTCATAACCACGTCGCGGAAAACTTGGCTGCCATCAACGAGAACAACCGCTTTCCACCGCCAGCTGCCGGCAACGAGGAAGCGGGGAAACGCTACGACGAGGACCTTTTCCAGACCGCACGATTGGTCACTTGTGGGTTGTACATCAACATCACCCTCGTTGATTACGTGAGGAACATCGTCAACCTCAACCGCACCAACACCACGTGGACGCTGGATCCACGTCAGGAGGCTGGTGCAGGTGCTGGAACTCCAAAGGGGGCGGAGATTGGCACTGGTAATGTCAATTCGGCTGAATTCAACCTTTGTTATCGCTGGCACTCCTGCGTCTCCGAGCAGGACGACAAGTGGATCAAACAGGCCTACCAAGACAAACTGGCGAATGTAGTCCCCAAAGAGAAGACAGACGCGTTGGCCTCCGAGCTCTACAAGAAAATGGGGTCAAAGAGCGCAGAGCGTACGTTTGCAAAGCTTCAGCGTGGCAAAGATGGCAAGTTCAACGATGATGAGCTGGTCGAGATCATTACCAGTTCTGTTGAGTCGGTCGCTGGCTCATTTGGAGCGCGCAACGTTCCCCTCTCCATGAAGAATGTGGAGGTTGCAGGCATCAAGCAAGCGCGCGAGTGGAACGTCGCTGGTCTCAACGAGTTCCGCAAGCACTTTGGCCTGAAGCCGTATGAGACTTTCGAAGAGATGAACCCCGACACTGACGTGGCCGAGGCCCTCAGACATCTCTATCAACATCCGGACAACGTGGAGCTCTACCCAGGCCTCGTCGCGGAAGATTCCAAGAAGCCCATGTCGCCGGGTGTTGGAATTGCACCGACCTACACCATTTCACGAGTGGTTCTCTCCGACGCTGTGTGTCTTGTCCGTGGTGACAGATACTACACCATCGACTACAACCCGCGCAACCTCACAAACTGGGGCTTCAAGGAAGTCGAGTACGACCTCGACGTCAACCACGGCTGTGTCTTCTACAAGCTTTTCCTCCGGGCTTTCCCGAACCACTTCAAGGACGACTCAGTCTATGCCCACTACCCCATGGTCATCCCATCGGAAACAGAGAAGATCCTGACTGACCTGGGACGACATGACCAGTTTGACTACAGTAGGCCCACACGGTTGCCAACGCGTGTGAACATCCTGTCCAACAGGGCAGCCACGCATATCTCCAAGAGCGAGGACAAGTACAGGGTCACCTGGAGCGAAGGCCTCAGTCGCGTCATGGGCAATCCTGCCAAACCACCGTCGTCTGGCGATAACAACTATCGCAAAGCACAGGCTTGGATGGATCATGAACTTCGCAAAGGCAGCGGTCCAGACAACATCAAAAACTTCTACTTCGAGATGACACGGAAGTTGCTCAATGAGAAGTCGTACACCTTGGGCTTCCAGGAGCCACAGACTCACGTTGACATTGTCCGTGATGTGGGCAACCTGGCCCATGTACACTTTGCTTCTCACGTCTTCAACTTGCCTCTGAAGACGACTGAGAACCCGAAGGGTGTGTTCACCGAACAGGAGATGTATCGGGTGTTGGCGGCTGTCTTTGATTCCGTTTTCCTCAACAGTGACCCCGTCAAGTCTTTCCCGCTTCAGAAGGAGGCGCAGAGGGGCCTGTTGGAGCTCGGTGCCATGCTGGAGAAGAACGTCAAAAGTCGCTCCAAGCTTCCTGTTGACAAAGCTGTTGGTTCACATCTTACATCGTACGGAACGAACTTGATCGCAGCTCTGTCGAAAGATGGCGTCAGCGCTCAAGACATCACCTGGAATTACGTCCTGCCGACGGCCGCGGCAATGGTGCCGGCACAAGCCCAGATGGTAAGTTGGATCTCACGTCACGATTCGCTTGAAAGCTAACCCCAAGTAGTTTGCCCAAGCCGTCAACTACTATCTGGACCATGCGGATCTTGTGATGAAGATACATCGTGTTGCCGTAGCGGATCAAAGCAAAGAAACCGATGCCGAGCTGCTAGGCTGCGCCATGGAAGGTATCCGTCTAGGTGGCGGTTTCAGTTCCTCTCGCGAGGCAACGGTTGATGAGCCTATTACGGATGAAAGAATCGTCAACGACGAGCTCGTCCACGAACAGATGAGAATCCAGCAAGGCAACAGGATCTCTCTCAACTTTGTGAGTTGTGGTTTTACTCGGCTTCATGGCCAACAGCTTACATGTACTGCAGACCAAGGTTGCCGGCTTAGACCCCACACAATTCCCCGACCCGCAAAGAGTGAACCCCAAACGGCCATTGGAGTCGTACGTTCACTACAATCTGGCAACGCACGGCTACCTGGGCACCAGCACTACTCACGCGGCGCTCATCGGTATGTTCAGAGCCGTATTCGAGCGTCAGGGTGTGGAGCGTCTACGTGATCAAAGGGAACCGGAGCCGGAGCGTGATGCCGAGCAGCCTCAGGGAATTCTCAAGAAGGTGACAAGATCTCTGGGCTCGGGTCACGTGGTACAGCGTTCGGGCAGCCAGGAGGGTGCCGTGATTACGGATGGCGTCTCGCAGTACCTGACGGAGGATTGGGCCACGTTGCGACCGTTCCCTGTGAGCATGAAGGTCAGATGGAAACCTACGTGAGGTTGGCTTGAGGTTGATGAATACCCCGGATGAGATCGTATCGTTGCGTAGTCGAATGGATTGATTTACAGTATGTTGCTGAAGTCCCTGCGATCACCCGGGTGTGATGATGGTGATGAGGCGGGCCAGTCATAGGCCAATGAGTGCTTCATGATCACCGAACAGTGCCTGGAATATGAAATAATCACATCCAGCGACTATCGCAAATTCATTTCGTCGCCTGAGACGCACCCCATTTCATACCTAGTAAAAAATGGACCTCAGACGTTGAATCAATGGGGGCAAGATGATAAAAATTCATTCAATCGGTACTCGTTGGTTGCATTCGCTTCCGCTACAAGTGGCCCGACCATGACCGTCGACGGCACAGGAAATCCGAACATGGATCATTCTTCGCCTTGGTCGGAGGGGCCCGACAGGGGGTTCCGATGTGGGACGACCGAATTGCTGAGATGCCCTGTGATGCCGATCATTTCTCCGCCCAAGACACTGGCGGGGCTGCGGTCTTGCCCTGAGTGCCAAGTCGCAGAGACATTGATTGCCACGCGTCCGAGGCCAATTGCAAAGGGAGGAATTCGTTTGCAAGGGATGGGATTGGCCTCGACCGACTCTGACAGGTCTTGGCCTAGATATTGCGACCGAGACATAGCTGAAGGTGATGGCGAGAATGAGGGGTCTTTGAAGGACAAGAGAAAAGAAGAAGAAGAATTGGATTCGCATAGCCTGTGCCCCGCGGATCCGCCCTCGCTGCACCAGACGATGTGCAGTGGTAGTGATCGATCAACAACACTATTCGGCTTGGAGCCGAGTTGTCGAGTGCAACGCGGAGCCGCGCGCGCGTGGGATGTCGCATTCGCATACTGCATCCCAGGTCTTATCTTCACACAGACATCAATAGAAAGCATTTGAACGATATACATATGAGTCTAAATAATGATTCGTCATCATCATCATGTTGATTCCAAGATACGGATACTGCATTTGCACATAACAATTTGTGGCTTGCATGTGGCTGATGTGTGGTGGTGTGTGTGGCTGGTGCTGGGATGAAGAGAGCGGCAAGCCAGCCGGCGACATTTTTGAAAATATTCTTTCAGATACAAAGCAGACGGCTGAGCGTGCCGCCGATGTTGTTTCAATGTGATTGCCAGTTGCAGAGAGGGCTATTCTGGTTCCGCCAAGAGGAGACGGCATGAGGGGGCGAAGACTTAACAACGGAGATTAAGGAGGATAAATGACGGTAGCCCCGTTGTGCCTGGCGGCGGATGGGTCAAGAGCCCCAAGAATACAGATTCTGGAACTCACTCACCTCCGGTTCTGGGCCACCGGCCGGCGCACGCGAGCGCTTCGGGAGTGCTTCCATGCTGTTCTGTCGGGTCGGAGCAGCTCCTATTGATCCATCATCCATCCCACAGCTCCCGTCCCCTCCCAAGAGAGTCCCATGCCCGGGTCCGACACGCTGTGTGGGTTCTATGTGGATAAGTCTTCTTCCAAGCCGTGGCTCTCATGCCTCTCATGCCCCCCCTCTCGTCGGCCATATCTTTGTAACAGGCTCAGCCCAATTGGACAGGCAGTCTGTTTTTGGTCCTCGGATGAACAAGCTCTCCACACTGGCCCCTGCGACAGCCAGTGACGTTGGGCTGAGTTTATTAACTTCGGACGACCGTTCGTTTCCTGGCGTTTCGCATGTCGACACAACCCTGTCTGTTTAATATATCCGCCGTCAAGCGCCTAGACCATCATCAAGAACGGGAGGGCAAAATTGCGTGAAAAATCCACACAAACGCCCTGCCTGCCCATGACGCTGTTGGCTGACCGATGAACCCATGCCTTTCCGAGGGAAACTTCCCTACCGCCGCATGCCATTCCATCCCTCCCTTCGCAGCCATCACGCTCACATCCTCGACTGGCCTCTGAGTACCGGGCCCAATGTCGGCACTGCTTGCCTAGCTCGGCCGGGCTCTGGACTCTGTCCCGGGGTCCCCTCCGAACGGACGTCACCCGACGGACCCTCACCTTTCATCTAACTGACTCGACTTACTATTGTGCGTTCCCCTACTCGTGCAATGCCCGAATCACAACCGCCATCATCGTCCCACGATGCGCCACAATCCACGTTGCCGGAACCCGTGCCAACGTCCTTGAATGGATCACTATGGATCTCAGATTGTTGGCCCCTCGATGGGGCTGACAACCAGGGACGCGGGTGCATGGCCGTCGCAGTGCGTCCCAATTTGGGTCTTTGCCAGCTAGGGGGTCACCATGGATCACGATAGATATAATACTGCGACCTAATCCGGTCCCAACACCGTCTGAGTTTGCTCTCTCTCTTTCCTCATCGTTGCCACAAACTTCATTTCTCTCTCTTTTTTGCGCTGGTTGCTGCTGTCTTTCTTCTGCCCTCTGTGACGGGTGTACTCTCTCTTTGACACTCTCGTGTGCCATTCATTTCTCCATCACAACTTCCAACGACGACTTTAAACAACACTCACACTCTCTTTCAACCAACGACACACCCCTACAATCCTTCACCATGTACAAGTCCCTCCTCGCCACGGGACTGTTGGCTGCTGCCGCCACGGCCCAGCAGACCACTGCCTACACCGACTCTACCACCGAGATCAAGTTCCAGCGCTACACCGAAACGACCGGCTTCTCCTTTGGCGTTGCCCTCCCCTCAACCGTCGGCAAGGACTTCATCGGCCAGATCACCGCCCCCATCACCGCCGGCTATGCTGCTGTCTCTCTCGGCGGTCCCATGACCAACAAGCTCCTGGTCGTCGCCTGGCCCAACGGGAAGTCCGTCCAGACCTCGCTCCGCAAGGCCTCCGGATACACCAACCCCGAGGTTGTCACCGACTCCAGCATCACCCTGAAGCCCATTGAGTCTGGCATCTCCGTCAACGAGACCGCCTTCACTTACACCTTTCTGTGCGAGGGCTGCATCACTGGCGACACCACCTCTTTCACCGGCACCGCCGACACCACCACCTTCGGCTGGGCCTACAGCACCACTGCTCTCACCGACACCACCAGCTCCTCCGTTGCCCTGAACTACCACGGCGCCGGCTTCGGTCTCTTCGGTGCCAACCTCGCGGACGCCAAGTCTGCCGACTACGCCACCTGGGCCGCCAAGGCCTCCGACGCCGTCACCTCCCCCGGCACCGGCGGCAACGGAACCACCCCCGCTACCCCGGCCAACGTTACCACCACCATCTCCAACACTACCTACGACTACATCGTTGCCGGCGGTGGTGCTGCTGGTCTGATCGTTGCTGAGCGTCTTGCTGAGTCTGGAAAGAGCGTCCTCCTCCTCGAGCGTGGTGGCGCCTCGCTTGCTTCCACCGGAGGCAAGGCCACCGTCGACTGGAACAGCACCGTCACCCAGTACGACGTTCCCGCCATGGGCTACTACCTCTCTTCCGCCAAGGAGACCACCGAATACTGCACCGACACCGCCAGCATGGCTGGCTGCATCCTCGGCGGCTCTACCATGGTCAACGCCATGATGTGGGTTAAGCCCCCTGCCCACGACTTCGACGACAAGTGGCCTACCGGCTGGAAGTGGTCTGATGTCGAGTCTTCTGCCAACAAGCTCTACGAGCGTACCCCCGGCACCATCCTCGCCAGCAAGGACGGCAAGCGCTATGACCAGGGCGCCTACGACATCATGTCCCAGTGGCTCGCTGGCAACGGTTTCTCCGAGGTTGACGCTCTCGCCGAGCCCGACAAGAAGGAGGCCGTCTTCACCCACCCTCCCTGGTTGATCGAGGACGGTATGCGTGGTGGCCCCGTCAAGGACTACCTTCCCCTCGCCCAGGCTCTGCCCAACTTCAAGCTCCAGCTCAACGCCAAGGTCATCCGCGCTGTCCGCAACGGCACCCACATCTCCGGTGTCGAGATCGAGACCGGCACCAACTCCCGCCAGATCATCAACCTGAACGCCGGTGGTGCCGCCATCCTCTCTGCCGGTGCCCTGTCCACCCCTCGCATCCTGTTCAACAGCGGTATCGGCCCCAAGGAGCAGATCCAGACTGTCAAGAGCGGCTCTACCCAGGTCACCCTCCCCTCCGAGGCCCTCTGGATCGACCTCCCCGTCGGCAAGAACGTCAAGGACCATCCCATCTTCACCGTCACCTTCAAGACCAAGTCCACCCTCAACTCTCTCGCCAGCACCGCCTTCACGGCCCCCGATGAGACCGACATTGACCTTTTCGCCAAGGGCTCCGGCCTTCTCGCCCAGGCCGGCCAGCGTCTTAACTTCTGGACCAGCGTCGAGGGTTCCGACGGCAAGAAGCGCTACGTCCAGGGCACCGTCAACTCTCCCAGCAACGACACCGTCAAGGCCAAGGTCTACCTCACCCACGGTCTGACCTCGGTCGGCGAGCTCGGCATCTCCGCCGACGGCTCCACCAAGTTCACCACCGAGCCCTACCTGACCACCGACGCCGACAAGGACGCCATCACCTCCTTCATGCAGCAGCTCATCGACTATGCCTCCAAGTCCAACAGCACCCTGTCCATCTCCGGCAACGCCACCGCCGCGAGCCTCATCTCCGAGCACACCACCGGCAGCCACTACGTCGGTACCGCCGTCATGGGTGCCGAGAACGACGGCAACTCCGTCGTCGACACCAACACCAAGGTCTGGGGCACCGACAACCTGTACGTCGTCGACGCTTCCATCCACCCCGACCTTCCTACCGGCAACACCCAGGCCATTGTCATGGTTGCCGCCGAGCACGCCGCCGCTCAGATTCTGGGAGGTGCCACCACCGGCTCTGGCTCCGGCTCGAGCTCCGGCTCTGGCTCTAGCTCTGGTTCTGGATCCGGCTCCAGCAACACTGGTTCCGGCAGCTCCGGCTCCGGCTCCAGCAGCACCGGTTGCAAGCGCTCCGCCAAGCGTGCCGAGAGAAAGCTCCAGCGCCTCCAGCGCTTCCGTCGCTCCCACCACATCTAAGTGGACCAAACAAATATCTTCCTGTTACTATAGCTTGTCATTTTTTGACTCTTTTTGTATGTAAATAAAAGCAACGGCCAAGCCCGAATTGTATGTACTAGTTCTTATGCCCGATGAAGCTTTTTGTGATCCATGCAGTATGCCAGTAGGGCAGCACGTGTGTCTCCAGGAACGACATCCCCGACCCCAAGGCACCGGAGATTTTCTGCTCCCTGTCTGGAAATGAAAGCGAGGCTTTTGACAGGCTCCCATGTACGCAGGTCCCGGCCGTTTGCTTCAGCCTGACTCCAGGCAACCGGGGTGCGTGCGGAGGATTTAAGCCCTTCGCTTGCCAAAAGTGGCCGTCAAGTCTTTGCTGGCTGTTAATTGACTCTCGGCCGTCCGCACAGATGTTCGCAACAGGCGAAACATCTTGAAGGGTGGCACGGCCTACTCAAAGACCCCAGATCCAAAATTTACCTCACTAGCCAACACTCTATCTTGAATAGGGTTCACCAGTTTCTCCCCGCAATGATGGCATCCTTTGCGAGTCATTGCGTTTTTTGGCTTTTGCTCCCTCGTCTTCGTACCGTTTCGGATGATTGGTTGAGCCTTGTAGGTCGTCGTTGACCATGAGAACTAGCAGAGGATGGTTTTGAAAGTCTTCAGGACAGAAACATTTCGCGACTCGCTAGCGCTGTATCGTTCAAGCGATCTCTTCGCTTGGTGCCCATGCAGGGGCAAGTCACCTCATTGACAGCGTCTCTCGTTCTTGCAATGTTTCTCGTAGGATGTCGCGGAGAAGTCGATCTGTCGGCTCGAGACAGCCGGATGCCGAACTGCGCGGTATGTACGACTGCAAACATCGACCGCTGAAGTTTGCTAACGGAGCAATTGCATCTAGGTCACTTGCTGGAGCAGGGCGATTCCATCCGTGTGCGGCTCTTGGGAAAATACGCAATGCATTTGTCAAGATGCCGATTTCGACTTGGCCGTGACGCAGTGCCTAGCCAAGTCCTGCCCTCGACTGTCGACGTTTGGTGCGTCCCGCTCGACACTGGAAAAGTGGCCGGTTTCTGACGATGTCATAGAATCATTGCGAGAATGGGACACGATGTGCGATAAGCCCCGCCGCGACCGCAAAGGAGACGTGTGGCCCTTTCTCCCGATCCATCTCTTCACCATGCTCTGCGTTGCGGCGCGACTGTACTCAAAATCATGGGTTATCCGCAGATTCGGCTCGGACGATTGGGTCATTACCATGACCTACATTCTGTACATTGGCTGGTTTGCAACTGGCCACCATAGTCAGTAAGCCCCCTGCGGCAGATGGACTGGCTGACGAGTTGACAGTGTTCCAAAAAGCGTTTGGGACGGACATCTGGTGGGCCGATGCCGATACGCTCACATGGGCGCTGAAGGTGACCTTGCAAAGTCGCACATGACAGGGTATTCAAAACGCTGACACTGCGTCAAGATATTCTACATTGACGCCCCGATATACCTCTTGCTCCTTGGACTGACCAAGATCTCGATTCTGTGTTTCTACCTCAGGCTCTTCCCCTACGAGCGCTTCTGTCGGTTGTGCTACGCCATGTTAGCCGTTGTCATCACAAGCACGACGCTGTGGGTGATACTCGCGATTTTCCAGTGCAGGCCGATTTCATACAACTGGGAAGGTTGGAAAGGCGACTTCAAGGAACCGGTGAAATGCCTCAACTTGAACATCCTGTCATGACCACCAGCGCCGTCAGCATCGCTCTGGACACAATCATCCTCGTCATGCCCATGCCGCTGGTCGTCAAAGTCAAGTCCACGCCCCGGCGCAAGATTGCCATCATCTCCATGTTCAGCCTTGGCATCATCATCGTCATCGCAAGCTGTTTGCGTCTCCGGTTCAACATCCTGTACGGGGACTCGGTCAACATCACGTGGGATTACGTCGACCTCATGATCTGGACAGGGGTGGAGGTGGCCACGAGCATCACCGTGACGAGCCTGCCATCGATACGACTGATGATGCATCGCCTGTTCCCCGGGCTCTTTGGTCGCATTTTCGCCTTTGGAGGCCATGTCGAGCAAGACCGCGAACACTATCTTGAGGCAGGAACACCCGGAGTCGGGATATTGAGCCCCTCGGCGCAAAGGGAATCATGCGTCGTCTGCGACGAGCCCAGGCGGATACCGAGCGGCCCCCCACAATCGGAGGTGGATCGCCGAGAGATCGACGGGGGAGCGGAGCACAGCGCGACTCGGAGAGAATCGCGAAGCCGATGCCATCCGAGGCAAGCCGTTTGTTGGCCAGCATCATGGGCAGTCTGAACGGCTCGAGGAATCGGCCGTCGGTCTCCATTAGCGAGTCCACGACCGAATCGATCACCGTAACCACGGAGATCACCGTCACATCGGAAGACAAGCAGTGGCAAGACATCACTTCAGCTGCCTGGGAGAGTGACTCTCGCAACAAAGCATCGGACGGGTCATGAATAATACTGCGGCTGGGATCTAAAGCTCTATGCAGATGATCTCGGTTTTGCCCCAGTACACAGGTGGAGGTGTCTTGGGGGGTCGATGTTCTGGTTGGACAGCTTGTCCGGAACCCCTTCCATTTGCGTATCGCTCCGAGAAACCCGTGTTGATACTCCATTCAGTCCAAATTTGATCGGAGCCGGTCCGTCCCTGACGTCGACCCTCCGGAGCCCTTGGCAAAGTGGCAGCAGCATCAAATGGTGCCGCTCCCGAGCCAAGTGCAAGTCTATGACAGAATCGTCTGTCCACGCTGAAGACGCATGCCACCATGGCGAGGGATCTAAGTGGAACGACTCGAAACTTTCGCGACTTGACTCGACGCTCGTCATCATTTGTATGTGAGCATAGCAAGAACACCAAGACGGCTTGAGCGAGGTGACGACGGATGAAGTTGCATGTTCTGGGAAGACGCAAAGGATTCCATCTCGCAAGCGAAAGACGACTTTGCTGAGCACATGAACCACAATCCAACGGGAGAGATGAAGCTCAATGCAACTGCCCGAGCACCAACATCATTGCCACACCAGATGTCGGCGACTAATGATCCTTCGAGGCGACCTGCAAACAGGAACTTTGTCAAATCGGCATGCAGATGAGCCGTTTTTATTAAGTTGTGAAGTAACAGTATCCACCACCACATTGCTCCCACTTCCCGCAGTCGGGCAAACTCCGACCAATCTTCATCGCCATATGCTCTGCGGCATACGGCAGTCGGCCGGCCGGGAAGCTCTTCGTCAACGACCGATTGCCGTACGAGCACGGCTCGGGGCACTGCGGAGCTTCTTCAGCGCACGATGTGGAGGCTAATCAACATTGGCTCAGGCGATGTAACGACGTCTGCAGGTCGATCCTCCACATCACGGCAGTTTGCGGCAATTGATGGTCAAAAGTTATCAATCTCATCTTATCAGATGTAAAGATATGGAGACGCGCCACACCGATCGTCCAGGGAGGCACACGGGTTCCTTGGAAGAATGCCTGATCTCATTCGTTTGTGGTGTGGAAACATGGACGGAAAATGCTGGAAACAGAAGGCCAAATGCCGAGGGACGCCCAAACCCATGGCAACGAGGATGAAATTTTTTTTTGGATGAACCTATGTTCGGTTTGCCGATGTCGGGAATCATGGCGATGACTGCAACGTCGGGATGAACGATACAAAAGTGCTGAGCTGCCGCGCTCTCTCGTGGGATCTTGTTCTCCTCCCCTCCAGGCTTCCCTCCACCTGACAATCGTTCACCAGCCTGTTGACAACCATGGCGCGTCTCACCTCCTTCGCCAGAGCCACCGCTCTCCTCGGCCTCGGCCGTGTGGTCGCCGCGCAGAACAGCACCGTCTGGCCCTGGCAGACGTACCGGTCCGAGCCCTCTCTCCAGCCTCCGTCGCTCAAGATCACGCAGACCGGAGAGATCGCCGACGGCCACCTGTTCTTCGACCAGTCGGGCTCCGGTGCCCACAACTACTCCGTCTTCATCATGAGCAACGAGAACGAGCTCATTTGGGAGGGCGCTTACGGCGACATCTCCGCCTACCGGGCGCAGTACCTGGACGGCGAGCCGGTGCTCACGTACATGACGGGCATCACCTTCCCGGAGCCCTTTGGCTGGGGCTACGGCGCCATCTTCATCTTTGACCAGACGTACAAGAACATCATCAACGTCACGCTGCCCCAGAACCGCGACGACCTGAACCTGCAGACGTTTGGCGGCTGGGACTCGTCCGGCATGGCCAACGGAAGCTGGATCGACATGCACGAGGACCTCATCACGCCCGAGGGCACCATGTTCATCCCGGCCATCAACGTCACGCAGACCGACCTGACCTCCGTGGGTGGCCCCGTCGACGGATGGATCGCCGACTCCTTCTTCTTCGAGGTCGACGTCAAGACCAGCGACATCCTGTTCCAGTGGAACCACCTCGACCACCTGGACGAGATCCCCCTCGCCGACTCTGCCGAAGTCTACCCGCTCGGAGACATGGGTTTCAACTCGTCTGAGCCTTGGGGACCGTTCCACATCAACTCGATTGAGAGGTTCGCCGACGGCGGCTTCCTCATCTCCTCGCGCCACTACTGCTCCATCTTCAAGATCGCCAAGGACGGCTCGGTCGAGTGGACCCTGAACGTGAGTTTTCTCCCCCCCATGATTTGTTGAAGAGCATAGTATACTGACAGGAAGCCCAGGGTCGCACGGGTGGCTCCTTTGCTCTGAAGAACGGTCTGTCCTTCTGCTACCAGCACGACGCGCGCATCCACGCCGAGGGCAACGGCACGACGCTCATCTCGCTCTTCAACAACGACAACAGCGCGGTGGAGTCGGGCGTCAACGAGACGTCGGGCATCCTCCTGACGGTCAACACGGCGACGTGGGAGGCGACGCTCACGCAGGAGTTCATCGACAAGGACGACACCATCTTCGCCGTGTCGCAGGGCAACGTGCAGGTGCTCAACGACGGCAGCGGACACGTGGTGGTGGGCTACGGCAGCGTGCCCAAGATCAAGGAGTTCAACGCGGAGGGCGAGTGCGTGTTCACGGCGCAGTTCGGCGAGGACAGGCTCGTGCAGAGCTACCGCAACTACAGGTTCCCGTGGGTGGGCAAGCCGTACTACGCGCCCAAGGCGTTCGCGTGCAGCGCCGGCAACCAGACGGAGGTGTACATGAGCTGGAACGGCGCGACGGAAAACCAGAAGTGGACCGTGTTTGCGGGCGACGCCGAGGACTCGTTGGTTGAGAAGGCTGGCGTCGACAAGACCGGCTTCGAGACCAAGGCGACGTTTGCCGGGTCTGCGCAGTTTGTCAGAGTCGAGAGCGCCGGCGAGGGCATCGAGACCGGTGTCAGCGAGGTTGTTGCCGTTGAGAGCCAGTGCTAGATGGCTACTTTAGCTTCACCTGTAGATATATAGCCACGCGACATTAATTTACATACCATCTGGCCAATCTAATGTTAGTTGACAAGATGAAGTGACATGCCTTGCTCAACATCGTGGCAACGATTGGTTACTGCTCTTGCCTATTAATCACCAACATCGACACCAGAGTCGTCAGCAAGCGCATGTCTCGGTGATGCATGCCGTGGATTACTGATATTGGTGGTGAGACGGCACGACAGACGCAGTGCGCTTTCCTTCGGGCGAGAGAGGTATTGAGAAGCTTACAAATGCAAGCAAACCTCATCAACCAATGCAGACGGCCTCATGGTCCACGGGGGTGTCTCCCGAAGCCACCGGGCCGTGCCGGAGACCTTGCCGGAGGATGGGCTAGCCGCACCTAGATATGATATGCAAGGTGGATTCGGGGCTGGTGCATCACGACGCTGGCAGAACCGTGCAGCCTGTTTTATTTCGGAGTATTGGTCAGCAGTGGATCATTACAAAGCATCATCTCCCGCCTTGTCGTTTGCTTGTCTCGGATATGATGTAGATGTGAAGGTGAATGTGTAAAATAAGGAAAACAAGAACAGAGACATGATTAAATGGTATCTACCGCCAAGACTGAGGTACCTGTCTCCTCCCCCTCACTGCACTATCTAAGATAGTAGCCCGCGGGGGATGTTCCGAGTTGAGGTAGTGTCAGTGTCAGGAACACCCGCAACCATGCCTCTTTGCGCTCAGTAATCAACCGCATCACGCCAGGAAGACAGCACGCAATCGCCCTACAGCATGACGAATGGACAATTCCTCCGAAATCTCCCCCCAAAGCCCTCTCAGTTCGTCCATTTAAGCTTCTGGGGCAGCGGCGACGGCAGTGGCCGATTGGCCATGTTGACGGTTGACATGAGATCAATCCCCCCCAGCCCGCGAACTCAATCTCGCGTCAACTGTCGACCCCGGATTTACCCCTGGGATGGCGTGTTGGTGCATTAATAGCTGTTCATGTCAGTTCTCGTCGACAACATCCAACCTTTGGTGAAGAGCTGCGCCCATCGCCAATATCGTGGATCGCATCGATTAGCAGCCCCGTTGAACACCCCTGTTTCCCCCATTCGCACCACATTTCCTTTGGCTTGTACATGGATCCGACCTGGTCCGCAAAGGCTCGGATGCAAATCCGCCCGAGCCGCCTGCAATGCTGATTGCTGAAATTCCCCGCCAGCCGCGACTCGGACCTCGTGCGGCGGAGGAGACACAGCAGCGTATTTTCCATTTGTCAGCGCCCACCGGGGGCTTGTGTTCCCCGTCACCAACTTGCTGCCCTGGCCGTCGAACCACAACGATAGAGATACGACACGGTCGGAAGCAGCAGTGTACCTCTCGCCGCTGCTTGATCGTACCTGAGGTACCTCAGCCATTAGGCAGGGACCAGGCTGGAGGCAGGCAAGCAAGTCCCATTGAACAGCAGCAGCAGCAGCAGCAGCAGCACGAAGCAAACAGCCAACAACAACGGGCCACAACCTGCCCAGTGAGTGAGCACGGAAACCAGTGTTTCCCTCCCTTGTCTGTTCACGGCCATTCAATGCCTCCTTCTCTGCCTGCTTTCTCTGCTCTGTCCCTCTGTCCAACCCGCAGTGGCGCATTAGTCAACCAGACCCGCCCGTCGAACTTGACAGAAACGCCCGATCACCACCTCCTGGCTCCCACCGCTAGTTTGAGGACAGGTGGAAGGTTGCATCCTGTGTCCGTATCTGCTCCAGCTTTCCAGAGCCTGCTTCCTTCCAGCGGCTGTTGGACAAACATATAAACCCTTTGCCGTGACCCGAGACCCCATTTTCCTGTTCGACAAGTCCATCACTCCATCAACAACAACACCACCAACTCTCTTCCACACCCCATCAACCACCTTAAACCGCCAAAATGACCTACACGCTCTACGACGCCTCCGTCCCCCTCCTCACCGCGGGCCTCAACACCCTGCTCAACCTCCTCACCAAGGCCGAGGCCTACGCCGCCGAGAAGGGCATCGACGTCAAGACGCTGCTCGAGGCCAAGCTGGCCGAGGACATGTTCCCCTTCACGTTCCAGTACCACGTCGCCACCGACAGCGCCATGAAGATCATCGCCCGCGTCCAGGGCACCGACCCCGAGGCCTTTGAGAACAAGTTCGACAGCGTTGCCGACCTGCGCACCCGCGTCGAGCACACCCTTGCCCTCGTCAAGGCCGCCGACCCCAAGACCTTCGAGGCCCGCACCGACGCCCTCGTCCCCCTTGGCCTCGGCTTCGGCAAGGGTGAGATGCAGATCCCCGCCCGCGACTACCTCGTCGCCTACGGCATGCCCAACTTCTTCTTCCACATCCAGGCTGCCTACAGCATCCTGCGCAAGGAGGGCGTTCCCCTCGGCAAGGCCGACTACCTCCAGCCCTTCATGGGCCCTCTCGTCGAGAAGCACCAGAAGGCGCAGCAGTAAACAGGTTTTAGCAGTAGGAGAGAAACGGTGTCGGTGTGAGGAGGATTCAAACGTCACAGGATGGATGGCGCCCGGCATCATCACAATGGCCGGGATTGAGCACGATCGGATAGGAAAAGTTGTCAATTGAAAGTCTATAATCAAGCGTCTTGTCATGTCTTGTCTTGCGTGAAACAGTGGGATGTGGCATTGCATCTCCGCACAATAAACTGCCACGCGTGAAAGAGCCATTGATTTGGTTCAGAAATCCATCTCATGGACTCTAAGTAAAACAACACGATGTCGCCAAATGGTTCTTTTCCCCTCCATGACCCCTCCATAACCCCTCATTTCCTCAATGAGGGGCTCAGGGACCGCTGACTAACCACATCAGCCTCCACTCTTTGCCGCCCCTCACCAATTGGATGAAGCCATCTCCATCGTCGGGGAACAATCCGAACTGCCGCCGCCGCCGCGCTGTTATAACACACGACGTCACCTCGCTCAGTGGGAGCAGATAAAATCCGACATGTAGCCGATGTCCCTTTACGTAGCATGGCATAGATTTAGTATTCGTCTCTCCTAACCTAGACATCACAGCACGCAAGATAAGTGGAATAGAGAAAGCGGCCGTTGCGTAGTGTCAGGCTATCCCAGCACATTCGTTACAGCAATTGTTTCACCTCAAGTAACTTGACTTATGCTTTACTAGAGGTATGAATAAGGTCAGCAAGGATATCCTTATCCAGGGGATCGCACATTCATTATATAGATATCGGGTTTCTTCCCATAGCCATTCATTCATCATACTCATCAATATACACACAATGACCCCTGCCTGTCTAACTGCTGCTCGATACGTAGCAACACCCATCCAAACTAATTCCCAAGTCTCGGCTTTACTCCAGTGGATAGACTTTGTTCCTGCGTCAGAATGTAGGGGTTCTTCAACGGATTGAGACCAGGCTGTGTAGTGCTGAAATATTTCAAGCTAAACCAACGGTGCCCTCGTGGCTGGAACAGTCAAGGCGAACGAAGGACAGACCCTTGCGGGCCCGAGCCCAACAGTTTTATTCCCAAATCAGTAGCCAGGCAGCCACGAGGCGGTAGCATCTCCTGGGATTAAGCTTAGCTAGTTCTCCAGACTAACCCAATGCGTTCTCCCATTCCCTATTTGTCGATACTGAATTTGATTGTCTACATGTTCATTAATACTGGGCATTCTGTTTCTGGGGAACGTTGATCATGGCAATCATGACGATTTGTAGCTTTGCGGGAGATGGCAAAATGAACATCTACAGTCCACGTATTTGTCGGTTCCGTTCCGGTCAGCAAAGCTCGCGAAACCAGCTTGTCATTGTTGCAAGCACAGCATGGCTTAAGGGACAAATGATCACCTGAATCAATCCTTGTAAGCCGCAGAGGCATAGTTGCATCTATTTACTCGCTGCCTCTAGTAAGCAGTAAATGTGGTCGGATACACCACTAATTAGAGCGTCGACGACCCATCTCTTGAGGTTTCTCTCAGTCATAGCGATTCTCAAAGGCAGATGAATCCAAGTCATACACCAGAATCGATAAATACTGCCGTCCTCCTCCGCTTGATGCAAACACCCACAACCGTCACAGCCCATTCTCACTCCTCAGCCGTGCTCGTTTACATTCAACGGAACTTCAATTCCACCACTTCAAGTCAGATCTTGTCAATCATTCGTTTACTTCGAGTCTTACATCCAACATGAAGTTTTCCATTCCTGTCGTCCTGTTTGCGGCTGGTGCTGTTGCTGCGCCCTCCTCCGTCAAGCTGAACGAGCGACAGCTCAGCGCGCTGACGCAGGTCCTCACCCCTGTCCTCCAAGGTCTTCAGTCCTCCGACGTCACCCTCAACGCCTACACCGGAGGGCCTGGTCAGGAGCTACTCAACGTCGCCAACAATGTCATCTCGGGAGTCCGCGCTGCCGCCAACGCCGTTGCCCCTGTCCAGCCACTGTCTGAGTCTGAGGCTGGTGGTTTCGTCGGACTGGGCCAGCAGCTCGATATTGCCGGCTACAAGTTTATTGCCGATCTCAACGCTCAGGTTCCGATGTTTGCTCAGAGTGGCATCTGCCCCGAGACTCTCAACTGGGTCACCCAAGTTGGTACGTGACTAGAGCGAGCTTCTTTTGTTGTACGCGAGTAACATAGCTAACCCTATGCAGGAGATGGAGTTCTTGATCTGAAGACGGCCGTGTTCAGCAAGTTTCCTAACAATGGTGGGGACGCAAATGATGTTGAGGAATTTCGGAAGCTCTTCTCTGCTGTCGAACAGCGACTGAAGGAATGTTCTGCTCCACCTTCTGGAAGCTGCAGTGCCTATTGCGGCAAGGACCATGATGGTTGGAACAATGGCCAGGATGGGAAGGGCGGGAAGGGCGAGAAGGGCGAGAAGGGTGAGAAGGGAAAGAAGGGTGCCAAGGATGACTGCAAGAAGAAATACTAGGCAGTAGGTAGTAAGGTAAGGTAATTGGTAAGGAGGCACGGTAGCTTAAGCAGGATAATAGAGTAGAGAAAATCATAAATCTTGGCTAGCCTTGTGTCAGAACCTGGAACTGTACCGCTGAGCCATGTGTACAAAAGAGAGGACCCCTCACTTGTATGAGGCTGTTCTGAGTACTTATGTAGTTCCGTCACCTTGTATGTCAACGTGACGATGCTTGCAGCGGTAAGTGACATGGCTGTGTCGAACTCATGCATCAACTTATAAACAGAGCACCATACGCAGATTAAATGAGTACCCGGGCGTATAAAGAGGGTATAAAACTAGTAACATGATGCTAAAGTGCATAAAGGAAAAAAAAGAAATCGGCTTTAACTTTTGGCCAGAGATCACTGTATCCTCAGTGTGTCTGGAGTGTTAGGCGCTGTGGAGTCCTTATTGGACCTTAGTGTAGGACAAGCATCACCCCGCCGTCGGACCCTTTTTTCTTTTTTACGGAATTTTCCAAGCCCCGCGGCGGCATCACAACCATCACCAGCCACACACCACGGAAGCTCAACCCACATCAGCACTCATACTCACTCACTTTCAGCCTCACTATCGCATTCACCATCACTCTCGTCAACCTCAACCTGAACCTCAGGAACATCCGAACAATGTCCGCCGATCTCAGCGAGGCCGAGGCCCTCGCAACCCCCGAGTTCTGGAACGAACGCTACACGAAATCAGACGGCTCCAACCCAACCCACGAGTGGTTCCGCACCTTCGCCGCCCTCGAGCCGTACTTCCAGAAACACCTCTTCGCACAACGAAGCCCCGAGACCTCGCCGCGCATCATGCACCTCGGCTCAGGCGACAGCGTAAGCCTCAATCCCACCTTGTGAACCCGTCATCCCGCTCACACTCACCCAGACGATCCCCGCCGACCTCTCATCCCGCGGCTACAAGAACCAGCTCTGCCTCGACTTCTCCCAGGTCGTCGTCGACCTCATGAAGGCCCGCCATGAGTCTGTAGGCGGCATTGAGTGGCGCTGGGCCGACGTCCGCGACATGCCCGACACCGCCCCGACCCGCTCCGTCGACGTCGCCTTCGATAAGGGCACCATGGACGCCATGATCCACGGCTCGCCCTGGTCGCCGCCCGCCGACGTCAGGGACAACACCGGCCGCTACCTGCGCGAGGTCTACCGCGCGCTCAAGGACGACGGCGTGTTTCTCTACATCACCTACCGTCAGCCGCACTTCATGAAGCCGCTGCTGAACTCCGAGGGGCTGTGGGATCTTGAGATGGATGTGTTGTCGGGTGGCGAGAGTGCGTTTGATTATTACGGATTCATTCTGAGGAAGAAGGCTCAGGCATGAAGTGCGGTTGTTGGTTTGGGCAGATGGGATAGACAAAATTGCATGGACGGTGTTTGGTTTGTTCAAGATAGACATGTTTAAATGTCACAAGACGAGGATGCCGTTGTGATTATGAAGAATTGATATACAATGACGATGCCATTTTCATAGACTACAAATATTATACCCCTTCAAGAGCCATCCTCACCATCCTCAAAAGCCCATGTACTCGTTGGCTCGCTTCAGCAAGGCCCTCTCTCCCTCGCCCTCCCCGGCAACCTGCAAAGCCTCGAGCCCCATCGCCCTCCGCGCTTCCGGTGCGATGATGGCATCTTCACCAGGTCTGCCCACATGATCTCTCTCCCCCTTGCCGCCGGGGAAATCTGGACCAGGCAGCCCCTCCAAGAACGCCTCCCTCTGCCTCTTCAGATACCACACGTTCTGGTCCGTGAGCGGGCACACGGGGATGTACAAAACGCTGGAATCCCCTTTGCCCTCGTGCACCATGTCAACAGCGTGGATCTGGTCCGCATGCCACGCCACAAAGTCGCCCGGCTTGATCTTGGGCATGTGCACCATCGTCCACCCCAGCTCCAGATGCGGGTGCAGCTTGCCGTTCAACTCCTGGCAGTGTCCCGCCGTCGCCCCGTGCAACTCCGAACTCATGCCCTCGCCCGCCGTAAACACCCAGTTCTCCTCCCTCAGGAACTCCGTCCCGCTCACGTCCTCCCGCAGTGGCTGGAAGAACGGCCGGAGCAGGAGGTACGCCGTCGTGTGCTTCACCAGCGGGTTCACCAACAACGTCCCCTCCCGCGGCCCGGCGTCGCTCATGCTCAGCCACCCCTGGAACATGCGGAACATGCTGCACGCCCCGGCGCCGTTGTACAGGTCCTGAACGGCGTGTACCCGCGCGCTGACCTCCCACGGGTCGTACCCCTCCCAGTCGCCGCGGAAGATGGCGTCGTACGTCCCCGTCTTGCCGTACCCGTCTCGCTCCCAGCGCTCCAGCGACCCGCCGTCGATGTGCGGGCCGAGGGCAAACGTCGCGTCGCCGGGCTGGCGGATGCGCAGGCGGTCCGCGTACGTCAGCGGCTGCAGCGAGATGGCCGCCGAGGGGGATTTGTTCCAGAGGTCGCGCATGAGAGCCGTCTGGACCTTGAGCAGGTTCGGATGGCCGCGGGCTTTGAGTTGCGGGAGGGACCAGTACAGCTCGTAGACTTGCGGGTTGTCGGCAGGGAAGGCTGCGCTCGCGTTAGTCGTCATGTAAGTTCCACCAGAGACCTTTGGGAGAACACATACCTTTTGTCGACGGGTTTTTGCGGACGTACGCCTCCACCTCTTCTTTGTATCCCCGTGCCTCCTTCTCATCCACGACGCCTCGAACAACCACCGCGCCACGTTTCTTCATCTCGTCTTTGAGGTGCTCGACATCGCCGTTCAGGTTGGAGAACTCGACGCTGGGGATGATGGCAGGGCCCTTGGCGGCGATGGTCTCGTTTTCTTCCCTCAGTGATTTCAAAAGTCTGGACCACGACTTGACCACGGCGTCTTCATGTCCGGCCACCAGGTTATGCTTGAGGGTACGGAACCGGTCCGGCAACGGTTCCCGCGTCTCTCCGGAGAGCGAGACAAAGACGGACGAGATGTCGCCCTCCTTCTTTGGAGCATGCGCGGCTGCCGTGCCCATCATGACGCTGCGTCGTTGAAGACATTTTGACGGAAGCCTAGTCCGCGCGTTCCGAGAAAGACTCAGGAGGCGAGACATGATGGAAGTTCGGCAGTTGCAAACGTCGCTGGCTTTTTGAATGTTGAAAAAATGCGGCTGATGCCGTGTAAGTCGCCCATGCGCGGAAGATACTGAAAGACTCGAGGGCAAAGAATGGTATGCCGAGAAGTAGACAAGACACAATCGATCGATACTCTAATAAACCAATGCTGCCGGTTTCCGCCATCAACATCAAAGTCGTCGAGCTTCTCTTATACCTAGGTGATCGAGCACCCGATCCAGTGCGACACTCCGCACCGTCGGCTTTTCCCAAAGCGGAAGCCCGACAGACTCCGCCCGGACTCGAAAACGCGGGGCCCCGCCCGACAGCAGACAGGGCCGCATATGACACGCAGGACACCTTACCTACGTGCATCCATGCGTACATCCCTTCTCCCGGACCCAGACCGAGGTGCGGTTGTCGAATGGCTGCGGAGCATTTGGTCATTGATGGCTGTCTAGGGAAGTCCGACGACGGGGGGTGGGGGGGGGGGGGGGGG
>JABGMY010000777.1:0-29353 GCA_014705525.1 Colletotrichum sp. HC292
TGGAGATCGCGGCGGCGGCGGCGGCGGCTTTAGAGGAGACCGCGGCGGCCGTGGCGGCAGTTTCGGCGGTGGAGGTAGAGGTGGTGATCGTGGTGGACGTGGTGGCGGTAGAGGAGGTCGCGGCGGTTTCGCTCCTCGCCGTGATGCATTCGAAGGCGAAGCTTGCACCTTCTACGGGTACGTTGAGTGTCTTCCAGCTCCATCTCAGTAACTAACACCTCCCAGACAAGGCTCCACCATCCGCCAGCCTGATGCCGACATCACCAAGCTCGAGGACAAGATCATCCAGAGCCATCAGTCCAAGGACCAGGCCCTCGTCAAGAAGATGAGTAGCATGAAGCTCGCCGATTCTAGCTCGGCCTCCCTGATGCCCCGTCGCCCTGCCTACGGTACCAAGGGCAAGCAGATTATCGTCTGGGCCAACTATTTCCGCCTGACCGTCAACCCCATGGTGCTGTATCGGTACAACCTCGAAGTCCGCAAGGGCGAGAAAGAGGACGCTCCACCCGAGGAACCGCAGGTCAAGGCTAAGGGCAAGGGCAAGGGCCCGGCTGGCGCTGGTGATGGTGCTCCTGCTGCCATTCCTGCTCGGAAGCTCAAGATCATCCTGCAGCACGCCCTTGCAGAGCTCAAGAAACTTGAGCCCGATGCCGTTTTCGCAACCGAGTTTAAGTCACAGCTCGTCTCGCTCAACAAGTTGAAGCTCGTTAAGAACCCCATCATCATCAACTTCAAGAACGAGAACTCCAGCCGTGAGGAGACTTACAACGTTAAAGTCGTCGGCGAGACAGAGGCTCCGTTGGCTGCCATGGTCCAGTACCTCCAGACCATGGTCGACACGAGCGACCCAGATGAAGTGCACTTTCCCCGGTTCGCGACCTCCATGGATGCCCTTGGTGTCATTCTCGGCTACACCCCACGGCTGAACGACCAGGTCACTGCTATTGGCAAGGGCCGGTTCTTCCCGTGGGGTCCGGGTTCTGCCACGGCGCAGCTCGGCTCCCAAGATTCCCTCACAGCCATCAGAGGTTTCTTCCAAAGTGTTCGTCTCGGCACCGGCCGCACCCTCTTGAACGTCAATGTCACCCACGGCGTTTTCAAGACCGATGTCCGGATCAGCGACCTTTGCAAGTGGTTTGGCGTTAACGTCTTCGGCACGGGTAATGTCCGCGCACACAATGAAGCCAGAGGCACTCTGCGCACCTTGTCCAAGTTCCTCGCAAGGACTCGCGTGACCATCGAGTTCCGCACCGGTGACGGGAAGAACGTCATCCGCAAGAAGGCGATTCAAGGTCTCGCCTGCAAGCACGACCTCTCCAGGCCCCCTATCGACAGCACCGTCTTCTTCACCAAAGACTTTGCCTACGGCGGCCCCTCGGAGGTCAAGTTCCAGCTGGAGCCCGAGGAGGGCCAGACGACAGTCATGGGCAACAAGCCGCCTGGCGCCTACTCAGTTGGGCAGTATTGGCAGTGGAAGTACAAGCAGGCTCCCGACAATACCTTGCCGCTGGTCAACCTCGGCACGGCCGCCAAGCCCATGTTCTTCCCTGCCGAGCGATGTACCATTGTCGCGGGCCAGGCTGTTCGTTCCAAGCTTACCGGTGACGAGACGACGATGATGCTCGACTTTGCTTGCCGGTCTCCTTTTGCCAATGCCATCTCCCTCGAGCGTGACAGCGCAGCGGCCTTGGGCTTTGACGAGCCAATCCTGCAGCAGTTTGGTCTGTCGGTTGACAAGAGGCTCTTGTCCGTCATCGGTCGTGAGCTGATGCCTCCAATCGTCACCTACGGCAATGCCAAGACTCTCCAGGCTCGCAGTGGTTCTTGGAACATGAGTGGCGTCAAGTTTGCCAAGGCAGGTCCTCGGATCACTAACTGGAACTGGGTCCGCATTGTTGATACTGTAAACCCCAGGATCTCTACCGACGAGGTCGCAGATTCCGTTAGGCAATTCGTGGCATTTCTGAACACCAGCGGAGTCGCCATTGACACTCAGGCCCCGAACACTCCTCACCAGATCGACTTGGGCCGTGGCAATGCCACTGAGGTCATCAGGGGAGCCTTCGCGGCTATCGATGCTCGCACCAAAGAGGAGAAGGGCAGCACCAAGAACTTCTTCCTGCTCGTTATCCTGCCTAGGCAGGACACCACCATCTATAGCGCCGTCAAGTCTCTCGCCGACACCCAGTTCGGCTTCCACACCGTGTGCTCCGTGGAGAAGACGTTCCTCAAGAACAACCCCCAGACTTTCGCCAACATTGGCCTCAAGTGGAACCTGAAGAACGGTGGCAATAACCATTTGGTCAAGGACACGAGCGACATCATCACTTCGGGCAAGACCATGATTGTTGGCTACGACGTCACTCATCCGACAAACATGCCCAACGACAAGAATGCCGCGCCCAGTCTTGTCGGCATGGTTGCCAGCGTTGACAGGGACCTTGGACAATGGCCGGCCGTTGCGTGGGAGCAGGGTGCTCGCCAGGAGATGCTTGGCGAGGAGCTTGTCGAGCATTTCAAGTCTCGCTTGGTCTTGTGGCGCTCGCGCAACCAGGGCAAGCTTCCCGAATTCATCCTCATTTACCGCGACGGTGTCTCGGAGGGCCAGTTCACCCAAGTCCTCACTATCGAGCTGCCCATGATTCGCAAGGCGTGTGCCCAGCTCTACCCGTCTGGACAGCGCCCCAAGCTGTCCATCATTGTGTCCGTCAAGCGCCACCAGACGCGCTTCTACCCTTCTTCTGACCAGAACATGGACCAGAAGTCGCGCAACATCAAGAGCGGCACGATTGTCGACCGCGGTGTCACTCAGGCTCGCTACTGGGACTTCTTCCTGACGGCTCACACGGCTCTCAAGGGCACTGCTCGCCCTGCTCACTACACTGTGCTCATGGACGAGATTTTCAGAGAGAAATACGGTGTCGGCACCGCGGCGGCGGACCAGCTGGAGAAGCTCACGCACAACCTGTGCTACCTCTTCGGCCGTGCCACCAAGGCGGTCAGCATTTGCCCGCCGGCCTACTACGCAGACATTGTCTGCGACCGAGCCCGTGTTCATCGTCCGGATCTCTTTGATGTTTCGGACGTGGCATCGACAGCCACGGGCGTGTCCCATGGCACCACGCCTTCGAACGTGATCCAGGTTCACCCCAACCTGAGAGACACTATGTACTACATTTGATGAGGATCATGAATAGGCAGCGCTGAGTTCGATCAGCGATTGGAAACGATGAAAAGCGATTGATAGCAACGTTATGGACTAGATGTTACAGAAAATGGATATCCTGGATTGTGTGTTAGTCACATAGCATACACAGATAGAAAAACACAGCAGCATTGTGCCTGGAACTTAACTGCTCAATTGCATCACGGCGAGGTCGGTGGTTTCGGCCGAGCCCGGGGTTGAAGCCGGACCGGGACCGGTGCAATATCATTGGCTTCATATTGACGTCAGTGGGGTGGGAGGGGTCCCCCAGCATGAGGGGCAGAGCTGCTACGGCGGGGTAGGAGCTGTTACCGTGCTGACAAAATAGCAGTGACGAGACAATGGAGTTTTTGAGGAGTTCGTCATGTACTTTTTTATGTCCGACGAAGGGCCCCATCTTTGAAGCTTCCATCTCCGAGCTTACAAACCACTCGACCAGCTTTCATGAACTCCTTCAGAGCACTTCAAAGACTGAAGCTTATCCAAAACACCCTCGTTGCCAAGCCCTTTGGTAAGAACCCTGTCTCGCCTCTATTGCACGCGTCACCTTGTTTTCTCTGACCTTATCTTATTTACGCTCAGGACGAACTAATCAGTTCGCAACCATGGCTGCCACTACGGACGTCAAGAACTACAAGTTCAACCACTCGATGTGAGCCTCGCATGCCCAAACGTCTGCCTGCCTGAAGCTCTAACCGAATGCCAGGATTCGAGTGAAGGACCCCAAGCGCTCGGGTACGCACTTACTCACAGTCTGTCCTCGTGTCTCTCACCCGCTAACGGCCCCGTCAAGTCAAGTTCTACGAGACGCTCGGCATGTCCGTCATCAAGGAGATCAAGCAGCCGGAGGCCAAGTTCGACCTCTACTTCCTGGCCTACAACTCTCCCAATGCCGCCTCCGCGGGCAACAGCACCTTTGACCGCGAGGGCATCATCGAGCTCACGCACAACTACGGCACCGAGGACGACGCCGAGTACAAGATCAACAACGGCAACACGGAGCCCCACCGCGGCTTCGGGCACACGTGCATCAGCGTCGACAACATCCAGGCCGCGTGCCAGCGCCTCGAGGACGCCGGGTACGCGTTCAAGAAGAAGCTGACCGACGGCAGGATGCGCCACATTGCGTTCGTCCTGGACCCGGATGAGTACTGGGTTGAGATTATCGGACAGAAGCCGATTGAGGAGACGGAGAGCATCAAGACGACCGATGTCACTACCTACAGAATGGTGCGCGGGAGCCATGATTTGGGGAAGAGCTGGCGCTGACGAATAACAGAACCACACCATGCTCCGCGTCAAGGACTACGAGAAGTCGCTCAAGTTCTACCAGGAGGTTCTGGGCATGTCTCTGATCCGCAAGAACGAGGCCAGCGACTTCACGCTCTTCTTCCTCGCCTACGGCGACCTGAAGGAGGGCGAGAGCCAGGCGCAGCGCGAGGGTATCCTCGAGCTCACCTGGAACCACGGCACCGAGAAGGACGAGAGCTTCAGCTACCACAACGGCAACGACCAGCCCCAGGGCTTCGGCCACATCTGTGAGTCACGGCGGAGCATCAAAACGTATCGTGAATGAAGGCTAACATGAGCCAGGCGTCACTGTTGACAACATCGATGCCGCCTGCGCCCGCTTCGAGGACTTGAAGTGCAACTGGAAGAAGCGTCTCACCGACGGCCGCATGAAGAACGTCGCTTTCCTGCTGGACCCTGACAACTACTGGGTCGAGGTTGTGCAGAATGAGAAGTTCGCTGGCAAGGAGAACTTCTAAGTCTATGACATTCGAGCCACGAAAGCGCGATGGTAGGGGCTGTGTTTTGCGGGTGCGGGATTGGCGTTCAGTGAGAGACAACGGCGGGCGGATGAGCGATTGCATGGGTGGGTGAGGCGTATGGAAAAAAGTCGAGGTTGTCTTCTGAGCCGTTCCAGGTGTGTAGCGTTAGGTCGCACTCATTCGGAGAACACAGGATTCCGAAAAAGAGGCTATCGTAAGCAAATGAAACCAAGTAATCACTCATTCGTGCGGTTCATATTCCAAATCGCAGTGAGCTCAAAGGGGGCGATGCTGAAGGATGCTGCAGGGTGAGCATGAGCTGTGACCCCTCACCCCTTGTCCGCAATGGAATCATGATGGAATCCCCTACTGATTCCATGCTGTGGCGCCAGAGGGCATCCCGTGTGGCGGTGACACCCCGCCAAAAATCGTTGACGCAACACCATCCCGCGGTGGCCACAGGCCCTGTAAAGCCGCCCCGTCCCAGCATCCCGGGCCTCCGATTTGTCACTGCCTCCCCTCATTGGGAACATCATCCCGTCTTCAAACTGCACCTTCACACTTCGCGCATAAAACCTCACCAAGAACCCCACCATCATTCTCATTCTTACTTTTTTCCAAGCGGATCAAACTCATTAAACTGCACTCACTCGCCAGAACCCCAAATCTCTGGTGACAGTTCCGAAACCAACAACCAACATCTGGGAGAGTCTTTGCAAATGCGATTCTCACCCTTCATCTCAACCATTGTCTACACCTTCTCCAGCCTCACCCGTCCCCGCGTCGTCTCCGCCGCCGCCTCGTCGGTGCAGCAACCGTTCGTCACCCGCCCGCTACGCGCTTCTATGCCGAGTATCCCCTTTCTTGGAGCTCTGTTCGGGTCGTCTTCGCAGGACAAGATGTCGTATCCCGATAAGAGGACCGATGACGAGTGGAGGGCTGTTTTGAACAAGGGTACGTCAACCTCCTCTTTTTTGATTGTCTCAACAACCCACTCCACATGAGAATCGGAACACATAGAGAAGGGGGTAAAAGGACCTGGACCACATCGCTAACCCTCACCCGAAAAGAACAATTCCGCATCCTCCGCCAAAAGGGCACGGAGGCCCCTGGCTCCGGCACGTTTGACAAGCACTACCCCCCGGAGGGCGTCTACGCCTGCGCGGGATGCTCGACGCCGCTGTACAAGGCCAACCACAAGTTCAAGTCGGGCTGCGGGTGGCCGGCGTACTTTGACTCGATCCCCGGCGCCGTGGTGCGCCACGAGGACCGCACGCTGGGCATGGCGCGGACCGAGATCGTGTGCGCCAACTGCGGCGGCCACCTGGGCCACGTGTTTAAGGGCGAGGGGTTCGACACGCCCACCGACGAGAGGCACTGCGTGAACAGCGTCAGCCTGACCTTTTCGGCGGAGGAGAAGGGGGAGGGGGCGGCGGAGGGTGGCAAGGCTGAGAGCAAGGCTTGAGTGATGAGGTTTTTGACCCAGTTGCAATGGGCTGGAGTTGAGAGGGTGGCTGGTATTATAATCATGGCTTATTTGGGGGCGTCGGTGTGCGTGGACAGACTCATATGAGAAGAAGAGTTTTTGAAAGAGATTCCAATCCGTAAAGCTCATTACGGGCTCCGCAGGGAAGTATTCATTTTGCAAGACTTCAAGTTCTGAATGTATCATGTCTACTGTAGAACATGAGGTATAGTTTCATTTCGACGCACCATGTCTAAGTTTATCGTGAATGCATTTCTCGTATAGCGTGCAAACGATGCAATCGTGAAATGAGCTCCTGAAAATGCGTTCTTCCCCTCGTCAAATCCTTCCATTATAAATGCTGTCCGGCATGGGACAAAATTCGTTTCCTCCGCACATCGCTGCAACCAGCTTCGCCAAAGGGATATCCATAGCCGCCGGGCCGTAGCGGGCGACAGCTTCATGGCATGACTGCCTGTTTCTCTGCAGCATCTCTGCAATCACCTGCTGCAGTGTCTCGGGCCGTGTGTCTTTGCACCATTTGTCGTAACCGTCATCGCCAAAAAGGTTCGTTTTCCACAATAGCATCGACTTTGCGACGAATAAACCTGTGTCGTCCACGCGAGGAGCTTGCTGTGTTTCTGCTGGGATACTATCTTGAATAAGTGGACTTGTATATTGCATAGGAATCTCCTCGTTCCGTGCGAACGCTGGCGGTGACTCCCTCGCATGAATATGTTCGAGATCATGGCTAGGAATCTCTGCGATATGGCCGGTTGGGAATTCACCCTCACTGATCGAAACTGGTTCGAGAGTCTTCCGCTGAAATCCTTGGGAGGCTGGAGTGGGCATCCTAGGTAGCGGGATGGGAGTCGTTGAGATGCGCCTGGGTGGCACATCAGACTTCTGCCTCTTGGAGGTGGCATCTTCCACTTGATCTTCGAGACTTCTTTTTGTAGTTCTCAAAGTGATTTTTGTTTGCTTCTTCTCAGCCGGGGCGTTCCTTCCGGGTGCCGTTGGCGCTGGCGGCTTCGATTGATTGGTGATCGTGGTGCTGCTGCCAATGTCGGCGTTTGAATCGTGACTTTGGTCTGCAACTTGAGATTGGGCTGGCTTTACTGGGGCTGACCGTCGGAAGGGGAGTTTTCGAGGTGGAGGAAGACCCTCTAAAGGATCAGTGGTCATAGGTCGTGGCCGACTAGACAGGAACTCCTCGACAGATGTAAGACCACCGCTACCGGAGCTGAGCTCCTGACTCAAAGCGTGCCGGGGTTGCGACGAAGATTGTGGTTGAACGGAGGCTTGGCGATGAGGCGGTTGACATAAGTATCCAGAAGAGGCTTGACTAGCGGCAGGAGCGACTGATGTGGCTCTACTCTCGCTAATCCTCGAGAGGGTACTGCTTGGTCTGTGTGCTAACCGAGACGGGGGATGAGGGCGAGACAGAGGCCGCGTGTGTTCGTCGATGTGATTCAAACCAACTGCCACCCTGTTACTGCCGATATATGATCCTGAAGACACGGGAGTTATGCTACTCTGACGAGAGTATCTCTGGTCTACGGCCGACCTTGACCTGGCATCGGAAGGGTGTTCGCTCATGCCTCGGTGAAACGGCCTAGGCTGAGACGCCGCCAAGCGGCCAGCGAATGGCTCCGGGCGTCTGAACACGGGCTGAGAAGTGCGTGGTGCCGACTGAAGTGCTCTTGGAGGTAGGTTCAGATCCCCAAAGTCCTTCAAAACGTGGTCGAAATCTGCAGGAATCTTGAAAGCCAGGCCAACTTGGGTTTGGGTTGGGGTATCGTCCTTGTTGTTATGTTATTCCTTATCTTTTATCACTGTCACTGTCACCGGTGTCGTCCGGCGTCTCTTGTCTTCGTCGTCGTCCTTACTCACCTCTATCGTTTCCCATCGGATGACGAGACGCAATGCGTGGTCGTCACGGCACAGCATGTAGTTGCGGTCTGGGAGCCTGGACCGATCGAAACTCCCAAAATTGAGCTTCTACAATCTTCTCAGCATTGGAGACCCCCATTAGGCTTTTCAGCTTACCAGTGAGCCCCCATGCTTGGGTACAACAAGCACATAATCCCTCTGTTGAGGGGAAGGCTTATGCAGCAGGCTCTGGTTGGAAAGCAGCTCCTCCAACTTCACGCCCAAGATGCAATTGCCTTGGTCAGATGCAGTGATCCATTGAGGGGATATGTCAGATACCCTCTTCATAACCTGGGAGCGGCTTAGACCAAACTCCCAGCGGAGCGCCTGGGGAGGCATGCCTGGCGATGCCCGACGGAGAAGGACGACGACAACCAAAAGAGAGGACAAGGACGACGACTAAGGCAGGGAAGAACGCAGGCAGGTGAGTGAGGGCGGCAAAAAGAAAAAGGAAGTTGAAAGACAAGGGAAATGGTTGGGAAAGAAAGAGCGAGCATGACTTACACCAGATATCCAAGCTTTGGGCAGTAGCTACCTAAGGTAGCTGCAGGGGTGCTTCCCCATCGGTCAAGCAGGATCGTGGGGGCAGGCAAGTGCAGCTCAGATCGCGCTAACCCCACTGGGGAAAGCACAGCTGCAGTCTTATCAAAGCTCGAGGTCACGTGAAGATAAGCTCAGCAGCGACCGGGGATTTTTCCAACGTCCAGTCTGTCGCGAAAACACGGTTGGCTTGGTTGGTCCCAGTCTCCGGCGCATCACCGACCGATCGCAAAGGGCCCCGAACCTGCGCGACAGCACCACCAACCCCTCACCCATCGTGTGTTGCAATTCCAAAACATCCACAATTAGCACCTGCACTTCAATTAAACACGCGTAGTTCAACTGCCAAAACACAAATCGAGCGCGTTTGCGACAGCTTCCGGAACCTCGAGGCTCTCCTGCAGCCTCACTGACTGTCCTGGATCTCCACACAAAGGAACCCCAAGACTTTCACCAGCTAGTTAGCTACCTGAATTCCTCCCACTTGTAGAACATTCTAACGATTCTTTGACAGGATCCACCCCGCAAGGTCGACAATGGCGCCCTCGAAAGAACCGGGGAAGGAACCTGAAGTTCCCCTTCACCACATCAGCCGAACGTTAGAGTATGAGGATTTCATGAACAAGCTGAAAGCATACCACAATGAGCGCGGCACTACTCTTGAGGCTGAGCCCAAGGTTGGACCGGTCTATCTCGATCTGTTCAAGACCTACACCCACATCTGCGAGAATGGCGGTTACGACAAGGTGTCCGATGAAAAGCTAGCTTGGCGTAGGATGGCAGAGCAGTTGGGCATTCACTCTTCCAACGTTGCCTCGACGGCCTTTTCCCTGAAGGAAAAGTACTACAAGAATCTTGCTGCTTACGAAATAAAGTTTCATCATGGCAAAGAACCTCCCCCAAAGGATATCTTGGAGGATGTGTCAGCCAAAGGTGGCGGCCTGTTGAGCCGTACAAGGGAGAACTTCCGCGGCAAGCGCGAGAGCGGCACTGTTGGAGACTCTGCGGCGGCCTCTGGCGATGATGCCACCCCTTCTCGAGAGCGGCCGACCCCAGACGCCCCTGCTCCGTCCAGCGTCAGAGCCTCCCGAGGTTTACGTGAAGCCCCCCCTCAGAGAGTCATCTTCCAGCCAGACACCGGTCCGTCAAGGCCGACGCGCCATGCTTCTGGTCAGCAGCCCGGCCATGTGGGAACGCCTACTTCTGCGGGCCAGCCCGGTGCTCACCATGCCCTCCCGCAACAAGTACAACACACTCCAGTTCCACTTCCTCACCAACCACGTGCTGCTCCAAGGGGACCAAGCAGCAGCTTCAACCCTGCCGACAGTGACAATATGTCACTGGCACTTGATAACTACGTCCCCAGATCGCTGCAGCCGCCGCAACAGCAGCAGGTTCTTGCCATGCGACCCGTTGAGACTCCCAGTAATAACCCTGGAGAATTCGCCCGGCGCCGGCAGGTGGCTCGTTCTCTTCTGGAGCCACCGCGTCGTACAGGACCCCATCCCGGTGGTATGTGACCCTCATCGTTTTGCTTTACGCAACCTTGCTTACATTGTCTGCAGTTGGATTTGAGGGGCCGAACATCTATATCCGCTGCCTGATGGCTCTGCGCTCAAACATCTTCCAGGAGCAGCAATTTGCTTTGTATCATCTGGTCAAAATTTCCTACGAACGGCATGATAAATTCAAGTTCGAGGGCTTCCCCGGCCTCAGCGAAGGCTTGGTCGAAAAGGTTCTGGAGATTGGCAGTTACTTTTATGACATCAAGTGGAAGGTTTCTTGGACCTCTCACTTGGCCGCCGACAGCATCGAGATCCTTGATGGCAACGAAGGCACTGACGATATCCTCGAGCGCATCGATACCTTGGAGCCGAAGCAGCTCAACGAACTTATTGTCCCCGCAGAACTTGCCGACAAGATGGTGTTGATTAACGAAGCCGCCTTGACGCTGAGAAACATGTCGCTCCTTCGCGAGAACGCTGCGCACTTGGCCGATTTCCTGCCCATCAAAGACCTCATCTGCATCGTCTTGAGCCTCCCCAAGCACGAGTGGGTAGTCGAGTTGAAGCATGCCATGCTCGATATTGCCGAGTCTCTTACGCCGTACCTGGAGATTGACTCTCGAGATCCCTTGTACAAAGTCCTCATGTGGCAGCTTCGAGACTCCGACGACCGCGGCGTCATCCTCACATCTCTCCGCGCCCTTGGTCGCATTTCGATGAACTTCGAGGCCACCAACAAGCTGGACAAGGTCTCGTCTGTCGTTTTGACCAAGATCAGCGAGCTAATGTTGCTTAACGACGACGAGCTTATGGATGCTTGTCTCGATTTCCTCTATCAGTATACTGCCGTTGTCAACAACGTCGACAACCTTGTCAAGTCGCTCAACTGCGAGCATTTGGTCCAGCACTTGGTTCGCCTGCTCTCGCACAATGCCAGACGCTGGCAACACGAGACATCTCTCCGACCTACGATCAAGGCGGCCCAGACAGACGACCCTGCTGCCATGCCTGAAGACCTGCTGCAGGAGCTACTTAAACTGGAAGAGCCTGAGCGATGTAACCAATGGGTCAAGTGCTTCTTCGAGGAAGATAAGGACTCCTTTGTCACGCAGATTGCGGCCTGGCAAGCGTACCAAACCGCATTCAAGGCTGCCTTGCAAGCCAAAGGCCAGCCGCTCATCACTCCGGCTGACTTTATTAGGAATAGCTGTTCTGTCTACAAGGGCTCGAAGGCTGAAGTCTGGCATGGTTCGGGCGCTCCCGGTGAGATGCAACAGAAGTTTATTATACACGGCATCCGCTGCAGGACGCAGCCTGTGGGCCTTGACGGCAAGGTCTTTCTCCGTTGTCTCTGGGACTCGTCGAGCGGCCGACCGAACGAGAAGTGCGGCCACTTCTTTGGATCGAAGGAGACCATGTGGAACCACGTCGTCTCCACCCATCTCAAGTGGACTCGGAACGAGGAAGGCGCATTTGACAACAGCGAAGAGGAGCTTCGGTGTCAATGGGCCGACTGCACCAAGTACTCGAAGACAACCAAGATCAATCGCGCCGAAATGGGCCATCACCTCCAGACACACTGCTGCCAAATCTTCAACGGTATCGAAATCAACAAGAACAAGTCTCTTCCCGGATCCCAGCCAGGGGATACCATGGTCTTCCACTACGAAGAGACGGCCGCTATCCATGACGAGCAGAACCCCGCCGCGGGCCCGCAGGCTGCTGGCATCCCTCTCAGCGCGGTGCTCATCCTCCGCAACATTGCCCGCAATGTCGTCAAGACCACTGCCCAGGAGGATCTCCTCAAGCTGCACGAGCTTGGAGGCGAAAGCGGCGGCTGGAACGAGCGTCTGTTCCGCACTCTACTTACCCGTCTTTACGAGATCATGAGCGAGAACAAGATTCTGGTACGTCGCACGGGCTCCACTCTGTGCTGGCAAACACGCCGTGCTAACATGTTTCCAGGCTCCCTACATTGTGTCCCTCATCCGATGGGTTGAGTCGGAGAGAGACTTGTAGAACATCATCGCGCCAAGGATATCCCTGGATGTTGATGGATAAGGCTTCCGACGATGGGGACGACCATTGGGAAGTACCGTGATACGAGAACATTATCCTATTTATTATTTTGGGCTGGCAAATACCCAGGAGTTGGAGAGAGCAGCGGCCTCGGAACTTTTGCGATTGTGGAATTATTGCAGGCGTAGTTTACGTCTTTTTTCTTTCATGCTTCTCAGTCGACTTGGGAGGTTGACGGTGGGTGGGGGGGTAATCATTCGTCCGAGAGGAAGCAATCGACGCCCTGAGACGTCACTGCCTACGCTACTTGTATCTGTATGTAAAATAATCCACGCGGCAATACCGATAGGAAGAAAAGCAATGCATGTGCAAAGAAAGGTTCCTCGCAGCATAGAGTTGAGCTCATCTCCCGTCGCAAAACCCAATCGACGTCAACTTCAGTAGACACACACTTCCGAGGAACCAGTTAAAGTTCATCTCAAGGTTGCTTGAACTTTTCCCCAAGTTCTACTTCATAGTATTTCCTGGCTTCCTTCCCAATTGCGTTTTGATGCGTGCCCCTCGGACATCATCATCCGCACATGATTGACGCTGGGAAAGGCACGGGCCGAAGGAAAGAAGAGGGGGGGCAGCGGACGCGGGTGTGGGTTAGTTAACTCGTACTTTTTTTTTTTTACCGCTGCTCGCACGCAAGGCTGCCGGATCGTGGTTCCCGGGGGCGGGAAGGGATCGCCCAGGGCATGGATTGACGGATGACGGATGGGACTGAGGGGTCCATTTCACGATGGTGGGCCCGCGGCGGAGCTGGAGCTTGAGCTGGAGCTTTTTCAAAGCTAGGGGGGAAAGGCGTGTTAGTTTATCGTGCGACTTGACGCTACGTCATTCTTGGGCGCCAAAAAAAAAACCCAAAAAAAAACCGAACATCCACCATCATCACATGCTCTAGACGGTCTCACGTTACAAGCTCGAGGACAGGCGCCAAGACGTATGAAGTACGTGACACAAAGACGTGTCATGGATTCTATCCTGCGATCTTGTCTGTCTGTCTGTCCCATCTACCGTGGAAACCCAGAGTCCAAGCCTTGGACGTTTCTCTCTATTCTCTTATGGTCATTTCCCAAAGCCACTCAGACCCGAAACCCAGAAAAAAAGAACGGTGTTCCCCCATTCCGAATCCATGATTCGTTCCAAAAGACCACACCTTGTTTTTTTGAGACTCCTGAAACTGCCTTGCCTGCTTTGAAAACAACACACTCGATGATGGGGTGGAAAGCCAAAGTGATTAGGTGCCGTGTGACCCTTGGCGCTGGGGGGTATAGTCCCGGAATGTTGTAATCGACGAACGTAGGAGAAAGTGTAGACACAAGGAAATCGGCACGAAGTCGCGGAACGCCGCGACCAGGACGAGGCGGTGGTTTGCGAAAGCCACGGGTACCAAATCTGCACGAGTCAGACGTACCGGAAGTGAAGCTCAGCGATGCCTCTCATCGCGGAGAGCAATTAGACAGCCTTACGTGGCTGTGGAATGCAAAAGACGATGTAGTTGTAGACTGGTATGGTAAGCAACTTGCCAGATTCGTGCGACACCTTCTCGGCCGCGAAGCCGGGAAGATCTTTTCCCTTGCGCGCCCGCTTAGTAGCAGGTGTAGCCACCGTCGATGATGACGTTGGAACCAGTCATGAAGCTGGAAGCGTCACTAGCGAGGAAGACGCAGAGACCGTTGAGGTCGTCGACGGCGCCGAGGCGGTCCTGAGGGGTCAGGGACTTCCAGATCTTCTTTTGGGCGTCGAGGGCGGGGACACGGTTGAGGGCAGTGTCCATGTATCCGGGAGAAATGCAGTTAACACGGATGTTGTACTTGGCCCACTCAGCAGCGAGGGATTTGCCAAACTGGATGACACCAGCCTTGGAGGCGTTGTAGCAGGACTGCTCCTGGGGGTAGTTGACGATGCTGCCAGACATGGAGGCGACCAGGATGATGGAGCCGGGCTTGCCAGCCTTCATCATGGCGCGGCCAACAGCCTGGGACATGAGGAAGGAGCCAGTCAGGTTGATGTCAATAAGGCGACGGAACATGGCGGGGTCGTAGGTCTCGGCCTTGATGTTGGAGCTGTTCACAAAGACTTATGTTAGTGGGGCTGCTTAAGCGAAAGGGGGCGATGTGATGTCGTGCACTCTGTGTGCACACTGCATTGTGGGGGGAATGACGTACTCAGCGATACCGGCAGAGTTGACAAGGACATCAGGAGCGCCGTAGAGCTCAACCACAGAGTCGACAGCAGCGTTAATGGCAGCGCCGTCACGGACATCCACCTTAAAGAAGGTGACGGGCAGGCCGGTCTTCTGGTGAAGCTCAGCAGCAGACTCATCACCCAGCTCCTGGTTGGCGTCAAAGATGACAAGGGCCTTGGCTCCAGCCTCAGCGCAGGCGCGGGCCATGTAGTTGCCCAGACCACGGGCACCACTGTGAATTGAAGTCAGCAAATGATTCAACCATGGTTTTCGATGGGAATCCAAGCCAATTGGCCGGTTTGGGGGATAATTGGGAAGGAAGGGGGAAAGACCAATCTTACCCAGTGACGATGATGGTCTTGCCCATGACGGACAGCTTCTGCATCATGGGAGGCATAGAGTCGAAGGTCTTGCGAGTAAGAGGGACGACATTGTCGTTCTCCGGAACGGGAAGGGGGGTCTCGGTGGGAGGGCGAGAGTCGTGCTCGCGGACGGGGATCGAGAAGTGGTCCGACTGACCAGTGCCCTTGGCGTCGGGGGCATAGACCGAAACGGGGATCTCCTTCTCGCGGACGACGTCGCTCTTGAGGGTGCGAGCCGAGATCGAGAAGGGACGGGCGACCTGGCTGCGGATGGCGACGCGGGGAGCGAGGCGGGAGGTAAGACGGAGGGCAGAGCGAGCGGAAGCCATTTTTGCTATCGTCGGTCGGGTTGAGTGAGGTAGGAATGGGGAAGGAGAGCAAGATAACGATTCTGTAGAGGATGATGGTGATGCTGCTTGAGGAAAAAAGTAAACAGACGTGAGAGAGTCTGTGACTGTTGATGTAAAGCGCGAAAATACTGGTTTGCGCAAAAATACAAGCTTGGTTGGGAAGGGGAGGAAGAAGACGGGAGTGGAATGTGGATGGGAGAAGGCAGGCCGGAGAGGTGCGAGCAGGAGCGCGTTCAAGTTGATATAGGTCCGAAGGGGGGGAAAGGGGACTGGAGGCGTGGTCCGTGTAGGGAAGCTAGGTCAGCCAGGCGTGGGTAGGTAGGTCACTGAAGGTGAAAAAGTTATCCGTAGGTGAGGTAGGGAAGGGAAGGAGGCAAGGAGGGCAAGACGGCAGGAACGATGGGGGACTGCCCCGGGCAAGACGGTGAGATCAGCTTTGGAAGGTACAGCTGGCACGCAGTGAGGTGAGGTGAGGGACCGGGAGGTGGATTGGATCGAACGGGGCAGCTACGGTGAAGTTCTACAGTGCAAGCTGGAAGGAAGGCGTGAGGACCGTCCGCCACCGTATTCGTACCTTCCAGCAGCGGTTTCTGAGGTGAGCTCTCTACGGATACCTTCCATTACATCAGGCTTGGGACCTTCCTAGTCGACTAGTGTTGCAAGTAATGGACGTGGAGTGGGTGAAGTGTGAGTGCCCCCCAAAGAGCCCCGGTTTTTCTTTTTACCCAAAAAAAAGTTGCCCAGATTTTTCCATTTTTTTTCCATTTTTTTTTTTCTTTTCCAGGTTGCAGCAGCTTGAGCTCCTGTTGGTGTGACTGACGGTGAATGGGATTGTTTCCGGTCGGGATACGATGGGATGAGATGGGCAATTGGGAGATCTGGACACACCCATTCGGAGCTGATGGTGTTGCCGCCACAGGGGTAATAGCCGTTCAGTTGCTTGGGACTTGGGGGCAACACCATGCACTGCGACATGCACCCGTGGGCGGGCATATCTGGAAATACAGCGAGCAAGGGGCCCTGGGCTTCTCTGCTGCAACCCAACCTGAATATGAACAGCCTCTTCGTGGTGAGAATGGGGGTCAGCTCAGCTCGTATCAAGTGTCTATAAGTACTTCTGCTATTCACTGAGAAGAGGCTGGCTAGCCTTCCGTCTGTAAGTCTTCTGAACAGCCCCTGGCAGCTTGCAGGCCGCAATGGATAGGAATCTAGGCAATCTCCAATTGCTGATACCGGGACCTTGTTCAATACTCGTGGAGACTGGCGGATGGCGGCACCTCTACAAATGGAAGTACATCCAACCTATCCGTACCTACGTAGGTAAGGTACTCAGTAGGTGGAGTGCAGCGCTGCATGTCCGGTGGGTGGCGGCTACTCCGTCCGTCCTGCCCGTCAAGGCCGCCCTGGACGCTAATGCAGAACCCGCCGTAGCGCATTTAGCCCCCTGCAATTCCACCCTACCGTAAATAAGGGTAGATATTTAGCGTTTATAAAGGTACAAATACGTCACATTCCAATTGAGCTTACCTTAGTTGACGGGTCGCTGGGTCCATATCATGTCGTCGTCCTCCTCTTCCTCCTTGTTGTTGACCGGTCGCTCCAGATGCCACAACCAAATATGAGGTGCATGACAGGCCACCATGACAGTTAGTTGGGGTCGGGGCTCTGCCGTTATCATGGACCGAGATGGGACGAGGCCTCGCCGCTGTCGTGACATACCCATCGAAGCCTAGAAGGAAAAGCTTGAACTGAGAACTGGACTTGAGGCGATCCAGTGCTGCTCGCTGATAAGGAACCAAACACCATAATCGGCAGAGGTGGGTGCCCCCAGCCGTCTGCGGGAGTCGTGCCCCGGAGCGTCATGGTGGGCCGCTGAGTTGATTGAGGAGGGGACAACGACACATTGCACCTAGGATATTGCTTGCTTGCTTGTTCGCCCATTGTCAGGAGACTCCGACCTCCTGAAGGTACCTACTGCCCTGGATGCTCACGCCAGCCCACCACCCTGCTTGAGTCGGGCATGCTGATGTTGAGAATGTTAGGTTGCTGGGTTTTCTGATGTTTGCGCACTGTTTCTTCTGTGTCTGAATCTGTTTCTGAGGAAACTGTGTCTAGAGTCTGGGACCTTGACTCTGAGAGATGGCCTCGCTTTTGCAACCAACTCATGCCAATGGTAGTAGCACTGCCCTTCAACCTTTTCCACGTCTGTTGAAGTGAACCTTTCCACCGTTGGTAATAGAGAGCTGCCCTATTTAGCATTACTCAATTCTGTCTGCCTCTTGACATTGTTTTCTCTAACTGGTCGGAAGGCGGCAGTAACGGCGGCGCGACAGAGGCAAATACCGCAAAGTACAAACGGTCAAGTGACAAATAGCGGGGTGCCGATCGTTTTGCACGCCGCGCTAGGGACGCCTTACCTATGATGTAGACATGGATCTCGAGGCGCTGCTTCAAAGTGATGCATCTTGAGTTCAAAGCTGCCCTCAGCGCCTCAAGATCGCATACAAGTCTTGAACATTGTTTGGCAGACGAACTGCCAACAGTGCATCATCCGAAGACAGTGAACAGAGGTTCCAAGTCTCCACGTGAGAGACCGAGAGGTTCCCGCCGGAGTGAGCGATAGTTATGGTGGTGTGGATGGTGAGATCCGAAGGACAATCTGGTGGCCCAGACACAGTAAGCTGTTCAGCAAATGCAGACGGCTGGCACACTCGGCCGAACTGTCGCCGGGGACTATGTTTCTCAAGCATCTGTGGCGGCCAAGCTTTTCGGTGCCTCCCGAACCCTTCAGAGACTGCTGCAATGCAATTCTGAGCCGCGCGGCGAGTTTGCTGCACGAAGAGGCACTAACGCCGGCTCGTCTGGAAGTTGTCCATCTGTCTGTCTAAGATGTATCAAGTCTCAGATGCAATGCATCTTCTCCGATTTCGCTCGAGAGGTTTGATGAGCTTGTCTCTCCTTCCCATGTCCGCGACACGAGAAAGGAAAGGACACGGATGGGTGCTGGTCACATGTACTTGAAATATTGATTAGAGCAGGTCGGAATATGGGGAAGCCGGGTGAGGCGTGCGTAATTGCGCTCTCAACGGTCGGACATCTTCCAGATATTGAGTGCTTTTTTTAAGCACCCAAAAGTCCGTTCCGCACGCCAAAAGTCTCGAAACACCTTGTTTTGGCCAAGAACAACCACGTAAATGTGCCAACAGTAGCATCGGACAAGCTGGCAAGCAAGAATAGCAACGGTCGAGGTAGATCAGTATCAAGCGGAGGAAAAGGTTGCACAACCATCCGGAGCGCTGGTCCATGCGAGTCTCACATCTAGTTGATCCCCAGGAACCTGTATTCGAGTCCAATGAGACGTGTTGCGTCCTTCTGGATCGTTCAGCTAGACGGCACCCGAATCGTTGGAAGTGTGAGATGTCGCTCTAATCAATGTCGAGCTGCAGCGGGGCACGTGGCCACCGTTAGCTCCAGGCACCGTCTCACCCGACGCTGGACCCTGCTGGAAGCTCTGTGCTTTACACGACACATCTCATCCAGGTACGAGAAAACGTGGGACGGAGAACTGTCCGTGTTTTGCGTGAGTTCCCTTGCCTCCTCCTGTGGCATCAATACAGGGGTAGCTTTCTCCTGCTGAGCTACCTGGGCCTCCAGCCGCTCTTCCCAACACCGTTCCGCTGGTTCCCCGGATGACTCGCTAGGTAGGGTTGCACGCAATGGAACCCAAGGGCTTCGAGGGCGGTCTGGAATGAGTATTGAGAAGCTTGTCTGTGCATAGAAAAAGCATGCCATGGCAGTCACCGCTCAGGTCTGACTGCTCTCGCTCCAGCCGCCGACAGTTTTAAATTTGGGGCCGGAGGGAGGACCATTGCCTCTGAAGGGCGTGAATGTGCTGTAGCTCGAGCATCCTTGGCGCTGTCGGTAGGCGCCGGCAGCAGGGGATGACGGCCGAATGTTCCTTAAACGTCGTCCCGGGTGCGTTGGCAGAATGCCGATGTTGGTAAGAGTGTGGGGGAAAGTCTAATATTATCTGGCGATTTCGCATTGCTAGAATGCATGCCTCAGCTGGGCGTCATGGGCAACGGCAGACGGTCGGTCAGGCCCTGAGCATGTCTCGTATCAGGGTTAGGAGCCAGCGAAAACAAGCGGCGAAAGCTGTCGAGGCATGTATGATGCATAGGCTAGGAGCAGACTTGTCGCTGGATTGGAAAGAGGTTGTGGCCAGGTTGCAGTTTCCATAGCAAGGATAGTTCCAGAATACTGAGAGACTGAGCACCGCGGTTGCGTTCCCGTTGCCGGTTGGGGGATCGTCTGGAAGCTGGAGGAGAGTAGCGACGCTCGGCGTCGAGAAAGGAGAAGGTGGCCCGTCCCTAGTTGGCGGAGCTATCGTGGGTACCCGGAAAAGGAGCCATTGGCGGCGCGTCGTCCAGCTGCTCGTATGGGAAGTGCTTTTGGCAACGTGTCTTGAGTGTGAGTCTGGAGAGCATTGATTCCTCAGAAGATGAGCTAGGCTCCGGTGGTGGTATGTTGTGACGGCGGAGGTGGTGATGCCATGGCCAGGGTGTCTTATTGGAAGTCGGTTAGATGATGGAAAGAGATTTTTCTGGGAGTTGGGTTGTCCAGAGGAACTTTGGCTAAGACATCCCTGACGAACGAGCGCATTAGCAAGGTGCTGAGCTGGCTGCGCTTGCCTTTCTTTTCTGGGGTAATAGCCATGGAATTTTGTGGTAAAACTTGGGAAGGGGGTAAGGTACAGACTAAAACCAAGGTAAGGTAGGTACGAATAAACTGCGGGACACTTTCACGATGTTTTTCGTCTGGAGAAGGAGCGGGAGCTTGCGTGCTCACAGTGGATAGGTGCAAGAAGATCAGCTCCAGTATTCCAGCCCATTGTTGAGGCTCTCGTGGAGGCTACTGGCATCCCTGGTCGTCCCAACTGCCTGTTCCTCTAAGCTGCCCCAGCTAGAGCTTCACGCTTCACGATGCAGGCACCGCACGCTCTCAAGCGAGGCTGACTGCTGAAATGGGAACGGGCAGTATGGACCTGCGCCTGGGCCAAAACCTTAGCACCTGCCAGCAGCACAGACGACCCTCAACTTCCTCCCCTCTGCCAGAAATGTTTGGTTTCGAGGAAGGAGGTGAACTCGATGCAATCAAAGTCACGCAACGTACATACGGATGTTGAACTAATTACTATTACACACACATATCCACGGAAGCTGTCCGCCCTTCTTCTGACCTCTGCCAAACCTTTCTGACACTCTGTCTTCTCCCACGTACTCATCAAGCGGTCTGTCCTTGACCTCCTAGGGACCTGGCAGGGATTCGTCTCCTATCCTTCCACGAGGCCTTCGACCTTCCAGCGTCTCTTCGCTGCAATGCAACCCTGCGAGCACGCACGTACCTATCCCCACAAATCCCGTCCTCCAAGAACAAAAGAAGCCAGACTGACTCCATCGTGACCCGGCATCAGCCTGCCACCTCCACCCCCGCGGCTTAGACGCTGTAATGCCGTCCCTAGCGTCGAAACATCGTGGCGGTCCACCATGGGATGAGCATTCAATTTTGTGGGTTTCTAGGCCGACTGTGGACTCCTACCATCATCTATCCGTCGTGCTCCCCAACATCACTGACCTCAAGATATCGGTGAACCGGAAGACCGATCAGACGCCAAGGTGACTTACATCACAGAATTCGAATCACCAGCGATTGGCAACGGCTTACTTGTCTCGGTCTAGCTCGGCTCCGCACTTATTGTCAGATGATATTTCTGCATGTTAAAACTCCGATCGACCTGGGTCAGTGTGTGACTGGTCATATTGCAAACCGAGTCAATATTCATTGTTAGCTCGACTCCGAAAAGAGACGTTCGAAAGAAGTGACCGGCGCCGTGATCCGCAGCTCATTCGTCCGCCGCCGGGCTTCTTGGGCCTGCCTCACGAGGCAGACGGTCTCAGCTATCAACGAACTCGGCATGCTTAACAGATTAAAACGGTGCTCTCGCAGATGGCGCTGTCGATCCTCAAAAACACGCACCGCCATGACTGACTTACGTAGTCCGCATTGAATTCATTGCGCCTTCTCCTGACTCGTTCAGAGTAGCAACTTTAGTGGTTTGCACCACCATCAAAAAACGAACGAGCGTGTCCACAACACGCTGTGCAACACTCACCTCCATCTCGGACGAATCTCCGAAAACCGTGGACACCCCTCTGAGTTATTTCCAGCGGGATTGCATGTCCCCGCGTCATTTCTCAGAAGTCGGACTCCTTGAATCCACTCGATGGCGCGGAAAAAAACGTTTTATTGCTGTAACTCTCAAGAAAACCAGACACAGACAGATGCGGTGCTTTGCCACCCTACAGACGCATCTACCAAGTGCTCGTTGGTCACGTTGTCTCTTCAACACCGGCTTTGCTCTATTAATTTTCGATGATGGACCAAGCCCGGAGCTTAAAATAGGCGGTGACAGCAACAACGCCATCGCATTTGCCCTCTTGCAGGTACTCAACCACTCCACATCCGTTCTTCGCCAGGATGTTGGATTCTTCACCGCGACTCCATGCAGACTGCCTCCTCAAGATACTACTGGTTCTGGCTTCATTGACAATGCAAGACTAGGGTACAACAACGTTGGCCACCCCACGCTTGATCAAGCGGTACAGAGGTGTGTGTACGCCTACCCTTCGTACGGTTGGAGTCCAGAGCAGATAACAGGGAATAGGGAACAACACAAAAGCTCGACTAAGCGGGTGGCAACCTTCGCACAACCCCGTGTCGCCGCAAAAGGGAAGACGAAACAGTCCACGACGGGTGAAGGGCTTCTCGAAGCCTGCAAAAAGTCAGGGCCTCCCCGTTACCGTGGGAGTCTTGCCGGGGTACCGTGGCCGAGCGTGGGCGCCGTGGGGGCGACCCCCATCCCGCGGCGGCGGCGGCTAGGTTTTCTATCAAGGAAGTATCAATTTTTTTCTTTCATTTCTTTGTTGGTGCCTGTCATTTCTCTCAGTTGCGATTTTCGTGCGCAGAACTGTTCTCTGCTCTCGACCTACACATGTGTGATTTCCTGCTAATTGGAGCTCCTGTCGCGGGTGCGGACATGGAGGTTCCTGGGACACTCCCTGTCTTCCGGCCGAGACTGAATGATGATGGACGTGTTGCTGCAAGTTCCAGAAGACGGATGCAAGAGCATGACCAGCGCCACCGCTCAGGAAGGGGGGAAAACCAGTATCGGCGTGGTGTTTCTCGATGTGACGCTGACTGACTCTCAGCGCCTCTGGCTGGTGTTGCGTGCCATGCAGTCGTACAGTAACCCGGCCAATCCTCGTGGCGCAGACATCATGGTATTGCATTTTGGCTGAGGCATTCGAGGCAAAAGGATAGATGAGCCAGGACGAAAGACGGTGTTTACAATAAAGACAGTGGAAACTGATGGAAGGGTTCTCATGGCAAACTCACTGCTCAAAAGAGGCTTCGCCAGGTCAACAGGTGATATACGCTGGAATGCATCGAGACAAAATCAGGTACGGTCACTCTTTGTCAACTCGTCGGGAAGGCACAAACATACACCACAGTCCAGATATGGTTAAAAGCAAAGGTAGATCAATCCAGTATGTGTATTGCCATTTTGTGTGTGTTATATGTGTCAATGTGCCTGGTAACATGGTATTCTCCCAGGTATCGATGATGATGAGTGGCTCTCACACGTAGCCCGAATACTCTTGCTATAAACCTCTTACCACTGCAGCTCTCCTCTCGCTGCTTCTTCGTGAGGCTCCTCGGACCAGTCCATCACGAGTGCTCTCAGCTGGTTTCTGAACTGATTCAGCTCAGTTGTTGTATTTGTTGTGCCAAGCTCGGTCCCCGACTTCTAATCCCGGGGTGCACGCGAGCTGAGGCCCTCCTGCACGGCAGCCAGGATCAAGTCCTTGGCCTTCTCAACACCCTCAGCGGTGCCGATGACCTCGATGGCATCCTCCTTGGCGTCGTTGCGAGGAACGTTGATCTTGCAACCGCTCTGCTTGCGGATGGTGTTGACCTTGCTGCCGCCCTGACCAATGACGTAGCGGTAGGTCTTGGGGTCGGGAAGGACGAGGTAACCAGTGTGGGTGTTCTTGCGGGCCTGCTCAATGGCGGCGGCGATGGCAGCCTTGGCCTTCTCGATGTTCTCGGGGGAGCCGCGCAAGACCCAGGGGATCTCGCCGTCCTCGCCGGCCCCGGTATCCACAACCTTCCAGGAGTGGGCATCGGCAACGGCGTCCTCATCGTCGGTGATCAAAGGCAGAGCACCGCCGTTGCTGCGGCTGGCGCCAGCGCTGGGCTTGGCGGGCAGGGCAGCGCCAGCGTGATCAACGGAAATCTGGTGGTTGTTGCGGAGCTGGCGGAAGAACTGGCCGTTATTGGAGATGGCGTGGTGCAGACCACGAGGGACCTGCAGAGTCTCGCCCTCCTGCTCCTTGACGAGAGAGGCAATGTGCTCCTTCGCCTTCTCGACGTTCTCGGGGCGACCAGTAATCTTGACGCCCGTCTTGCCGTCACCCTGGCGGGGAATGTCGATAGACACATTAAGCTGAGACTCGAGCTGACGCTTGGCCTCTCCACCGCGACCGATGAGGGTTCTGTGCTTCTCGGTGGGGACATCCAGAATCTCGGTGACCTGGCTGTCCTTCTCCGCGACAATCTCCTCGATTCTGGCAACGATCTTGCTGACAATGTCCGAGCGGCCCTCGATCTTGATCGTGTTACCATCAGCCTCCTGCTTGGGGAACTGGATGGTGCGTGCAAGCTCGCGACGGTCGTCAGAACCGCCGGCCTTGACAACGATATCACGGAGGGTGGCACCTATCAATTGGTTAGTTTAAAGAAACGAGATTCAGGTTAGATTGAACAATCTCACCTCCAGCACCAATGAGAGACTTGTGGTGCTTCTTATCAACCTCAATGGTCTTCACAACGGTGTCGTTGAAAACATCTCTCTTCTCCTCGAGAGCCTTCTTAGCAGCAGCGACCTGAGACTTAGTGCCCTTAATCTGAATCTCGACGGTCTCGGCATCACGTCCGCTGGGAATGTCAATCTTGGCACCGGTGATCTGACGGAGCTCATCCAGCGCCGCGCCACCCTGGCCAATGATTGACGGGACCTGCTTCTGCTGGACAGAGACGGTTGCCGTGAAGGAGGTATCCTTCAGGTACTGGAGAAGAGACAGAATCTCGTCACGAGCCTCGTCCGCTCCCTTCTTGGGACCGCGAACGATAACCTCGTCGGGGTTCTGTACGCGCTTGGGCTTGCCAGCGTCGCTGGCAGCGTCGTTCTCCTCCTCATCCTTGTTGCTCTTTCCAGAGCGGGGGAAGAAGATGAGAACCTTGTACTTGGACTGCAGGCGGTTGGTGACGCTTCCTCCAGAACCAATGAGCTCTCTGTGGAACTTGGGATCGACCTTCAGGACGTGAGTCACCTCATCGGCGAGAGTGCGACCAAGGGAGCTGATGTGGGCCTTGGCGGCCTCAGCCTTAGCCTTGGGGCCCTTCAGCTCGACCTTGCCATCCTGCACCTGAATCTCGACGTCGAAGCGCTCGCGCAGTTCCTTGATGTTTGAGCCGCCCTTGCCGATAAGGTGGTTGGCGTACTTCTGAGGGAAGTCGAAGGACATGGTGAAACCACGCTCCTTTTCATCCTCCTTCTCCTGCTCGACGAAGGCGTTGACCTTGGCCTCAAGGTTCTTGACGGCAGAGGCCGGGCCACGGAGAGTGACAACGGTGCCGACAGAGGAGACGCGGATGGGAATCTGGTCATCGGCACGGTTGGCCTGCTCCTTCTTGATGAAACGGCGGAGGCGCTCGTGGAACTTCTGGGGAACATCAATAGAGGCAGAAGCAATCTGCTCCTGCTTGTTGATGATGTCGAGAATCTGCTTGCGAGCATCCTCCAGGCTCTGCTGGAAAGCACGGATTTCGTCCTGAGACGGGCGGCCAGTCTTGATCTGGGGCTTGGGCTCAGGGGCAGAGGGTCCCTCAAAGACCAGGAGGACAGGGGCATCGATCTCTCCGGCCTCAGGAAGGACAACGTGGACACCGTGGTTGTCTCTCATGCGGGGGCTGACATCCTTGTTCAGGTACTGGTGGTAGAAAGGGTCGACCGGGATGGGCACGATTCTGGCAGGCGGGATGGCGTGAACAAGCTTCTCGATGGCCGATTGAGCCTGGAGAACGTTCTTACCATCACGCGCGTACAGCTCGTAAGGGGACGCGCCGTTGGCACCGAGAGGAGTGTTGATGTGGGTGCTGTGAGCCCTCTCGATGTCGTCAAACATGTCGCGATGTCTCAGGAAACGAGTGACGTTGCGAGCGTGGCTAGAAACACCGCCAGGGGCACCCTTGTGGAAACGGCCAATATCGAAGGTGGAGAACTGCATGTTCATGGCTCTGTCCATGGCAGTCTCAACACCCTTGCTGATCTGGGCAGCAGGGCCAATGACGGTGACGGAGTCGTCATCCTCATCAGTGGGCAGCAAGATGGTGCAACCCGTCTCGTTGAAGAACTCATCGAGGGTCTCGCCACGGCGGCCAGCGATGAACTGGTGGCGGCCCTTCTGAAGACTGAACTGGTCGACAGCAAGCTGCTGCTGCAGCTCCTGGACGCGGCGCTCGATCTCAGCACGGGCAGCCTGCACAGCAGCGCGGTCACCGGCCAGCTGGATGTGGTTGTCGCCGGCAGGGACAAAGACGGGGCGCTCGCCCTCGTTCACGGCCATGTTACGGCCGCGAGGAGCCCAAATCTGGTGAGGAGGAACACGCATCTGAACACCATCGGTCTCGTAACGGTTGACATGGCTGTTGCTGGGGCCCGCAATGAAGGGGTAGAACTCAGCAGGGATACCACGAAGCTTGGTGCTGAGGTTGGCAGCGCGCTCGCCGGCAATCTTCATGATCTGGTCGCGGGCAGAAGCAGCAGACAAAGCGTTACCCTCGACGAGGACATCGATGGTGGAGTCGTCATCCTCGTCAAAAGTGGCACCGTCCTCGACCTTGGGGAGCTGGACACGGGCACCAGACTTCTCCTGGATGGACTTGATGGTGGAACCTCCCTTGCCGATAATGTGGGCACGAGCAGACTGGGGAATCGGGACCTTGATGGTGGTCTGTTCAGAAAAAAGTTAGCTTGAGCTTTGTGGGGAAGAGATCTAGGTTTCGCCGACCTTGGTTCCGATCTGCTGTACAAGATCCTTGAGTGCCTGTTGAGCAACATCTTGAGGACCAGTAGCGTCGAACTTGAGACGGCCGTTGGTGGCGGTGGACAGGGTGATGTTGGCGCGCGACTTGCGGTTGATGTCCTTCATGATGTCCGGGATGGGGCGTCTGAGCTGGTTACGGGGGAGGATGAACTGGGGCTCCAGAACAACCGTTTCCACGTTGCGGCCGGGGATTGACATCGAGGGGGCAGCATTCTTGGGGGTAGCGACACCGCCCGAGGCGGGGGTGGAAGAGCGAGAGAGACCGTTGGCGGGGGTAGAGACGTTGCTCTTGGCTCCCCAGATGGGGGCGACGTTGGGGCTGCTCTTGGGCTTTCCGGCGCCGAGCTCGGGGAAGAGAGTCTGATCGTTGGGATCAATCTTCTTTCCAGGGACGGAGGTCTCCTTCTGCTTGCCAGCAGCCTTGGATGATTGGGGCTCAGCCCAAGAGGCGGAGTCACCGGCATTGCTCTTCAGGGGAAGGTCCTCGTCAGGAACCTCCTCGACCGTGGGGTGATGGTCGACGTGAGTCTGGAGCAGCTTCTGAGCAGCCGAAGGCTCAGCGCCGTTGGCGATTGTAGAATCCGTAGAGGCCATTGCGAACAGTATCGATCAACGTCGTCGGGTGGTTGGATGGGATGATAGGGGTTGTGTGGGTGAATTCGGTATATCTGCAAGGGGGGAAGCACCAGTTAGCTCGGGACGTTGGTCAGACGGCGACGCAGCAGTGTGCAAGCTGCTCGGCCTTTCCAAGACTTACAACTGAGGATATACACAGCAGTTGGGGACAAGACCAGTAGAATCGGTCTTCCGATTAAAGAAGGCCGAAGCGTGTTAAACCGTGGAGCAGCAGATAAACCGAGGAGAGTAGCTTGTTGCTGGCTTAGAACATTGTGACCCTGACCGGCAACAATGAACAAATCCAGTGGGCGAGACAGAATCGGGGAGGGACGGCGAGGGCGAGGTTGACAGAATTGCAAATCCTGCCAATTAATGGTTGGGGGAGATGGAGAAGTCAGAGGGCGAGATGGACTCGAAGCTCGGATGGGCTGAAGGGTGAGGTGGAAGTTTCTCGACTCCACGATGGTGTTCAATTGGGGATGGAATTTCTGGAGCTGGCAGGGATCCTTCTTCCAGAAAGGTTCCGCCTGCCAGTGGTGCTCTCCACCTTGAGCTGCACCACACTAAGCCTCAGCCACAACCTAAATTGTTAAGGCGTCCTCGCACCGGCCAGGTGGCATTGGAGGCTTAGGTAGACGGTTGGAGTCGGCCGTTGGACTCTCGGCACAGTTGGTGAGGCCAGCACATTCCAGAACGCCTTCTCATTCGACCTTTGAACCACACCGCTGAACCATCTGGAGCCAGCTCCGGGAGCCAGCTCCGGATCACATGGGGTTCGGCTTGACTCAAGCCCACCGCTATGCTCCGCCTGGTCTCCCTGGCCGGGCCACATGGGGGGCTATCGCCGGCCCGGAGTTCGGCCCGGGGCACGATGCTCCGAGATCTAGGGGTCCGTTCGTCCCGAGTTGCTCAAGATCGTGGTTTCAACGACGATGGCATCCGTGCGTCTCATTAAACATCGTGAACAGCTTCAGTACAAATCCCGCCGACGCAAGAGCTTGACTAGTCCGGTATCAACGCCCATATAACTTTACTTCGACTCTTTGTACTTTGAGGAGAGACCGCACATGTTGTGACGGGCACTTAAAGTTGAATTGCCCGTAAACCACAAAAACACAGAACGGAATTTTGCATGGACAATTGGATCCGGTTAAGGGTGGCAAACCGCCCGCAGATTGGTTACAGAGAGAGGACGGAGGCCGCAAGAGACAGTAGATACTGGGATCTAGGCATTACCTGATGAATATTGGCAAACTCCTTAGACTAGTCGCCCGTCACACCTTACCATCGATATTCCCTTGAATAACTCGTAGTAATTCAATCCACTTAACGTAGGGTGGTTTGCAATGCCCAGTCAGGACCAGATCATCGCACCAAAAGCAGCCCATCAAAGGCTCGCCATAGGAAGCGTCCATGTCCACGAGACCACACAGGTCATCTCCCTACGTCGTACACAGCAACACAGCGCTAGCCAGCGGACCTCTGCGAGATTCCCGCAACTTCAGTCCTGTAGTTACCCGGGCACTTTTGCATGGGAAAAAGAAAGCCGTCGCTGATCAAAGCATCCAGAGGCGAAAGACTGCCCCGTGGCAGACTGCAGGAACCTACACAGCCTTGGCCAATCAACAGAACCACACACTCCCATTGCGAAAAGTTAGCTGAAATCCGGTAACCGTAGGAGCACACTTCCCCGCTCGCTGCGTGATGGTGGTAGACAGCATGGGCTTGTTCGCTCGCAAAGCCCTTCACAACGGTGAGCCTGGGGTCGTGAGCCGTGCCAGCTGCTAGTGGGCAACATCGACATCATCGAGGCGATTGAGTTTCCAGCAAGAAGCAACAGGTTCGCTGTCGTCACAGATCGCGACTGGCTGCTGCTCAATGCAGGGGCAAATGGCTCATTTGAGAGGCATCCTGCAGCCTGCAGGAACAACGGCAAGGGGGCTTTTGGCTTGTTGCAGGCACAAACAAGCATCCCACAGCTGTGCTACGTGGCCAAACATGGCCAGCGAGAAACACCCCATGGCTGGCAGCTTGCGACTGACAGCCTCTCAAAAATACCGTCTCAGATCAAGCATTCGCTCGCAGGCGTTCTGGCACTCATCAGGTGAGCTTGGGGGGGGGGGG
>JABGMY010000778.1:0-10537 GCA_014705525.1 Colletotrichum sp. HC292
GGCTTACTTATTTGGGTGGTCTGAATAGCTTCATTTGCTTGACTTAGTTGGACTTTGCGTTGTTGGCGTTGCTTTGGCGGCTGCGCTGTGTGAGACTGCTTCGACCGATCGTTAAACATCCCCTGACTAATGTGGCGAAGATATGGAAGATACCTGTTCGAAGTTTGATCTTCACAAGCACGTTCATACCTCAGTTGAGTGCATGGGAGCAAAATGGCACACCAATATTGCGAAGTGGGAGGTCAATTTGAAGGATCTCGAGACAGGCATTCAGTACTCTCGATATGCTTCAGTCCTGGTCTCTGCTGTGGGCGCAATCTCCTTTCCCCGAGACGTGAAATTCTCTGGGATGGAAACGTTCAAGGGGCATATGTTCCACACAGCGCGATGGGACCATGGAGTCGACTACAAGGACAAAAGGATCGCGGTTATCGGCAATGGCTGCAGTGCTGCACAAGTAGTGCCGGCTGTTGCAAAACATGCAACTCTCGTTAAGCAGTATGCCAGAAGCGGGCAGTGGTTTCATGCCCGCCCAAACAAGCAGTACTCGGAGGCAGAAAAATTCATGTTCCGATGGGTGCCTTTGTTGATGCGCTGGTTGCGGTTACAGATCTTTCTTGACGCCGATGAAGAGACAACGACATATTTCCCAACTCCCGAGGGACTGAAGGCTCGCGCGGACACCGAGGCAGAATCGAAGAAGTACATCAAGTCGATCGCACCAAAGAAATACTGGGATCACATCATTCCCAACTTTCCCCTCGGGTGCAAGCGTCGCATTTTCGACCCCGGCTACCTTCAAAGTCTTAATCTCTCCAACGTCGAGCTTCTTCCCGAGGGAATCAAAGAGATCACTGAGACGGGAATCATCAGCTCTTCTGGAATCGAAGACGAATTCGACATCATTGTGTTGGCAACAGGCTTCCAGGTTTCCCAATTCTTGACGCCGATGCACATTGTCGGCTCGACTGGCATCTCCTTACACGACCAATGGAGACAGTGCCGCGGAGCCCAAGCCTATCTTGGGACACACGTGCACAACTTTCCCAACCTCGCCATTTTGTTCGGCCCTAACACCTTCCCTGCCAATAACTCAGCCCTGTTCGCTTGCGAAACCCAAGTTGACTACGCGATCAAGTCACTGTTCACACCCCTCATTGATCACAAGTCTGCTGTTATTGAGGTCAAGCAATCCGCCGAGGACAGAGAGACGAACGCAATTCACAAATCTCTGCGAGATACAGTCTTTTCTGGTGATTGCTCCAACTGGTACATCGGAGACTATGGCAGAAACGCAGCATCATGGCCTGGCTTAGCAAGGTCATTCTGGTTCAAGACTTATTTCCCCGACTGGTCTGCATTCAACATGAGTGGAGGAAGTGCGTTATGGCCTTTGCTTACTATCCGTCGCTGGTTGAGCACAATGTCACCCATTACGATAGTCTTTACTCTAGTGAGCCTCGCAGCAGCCGTCAGCCGCTACCACGGGCTGGTCGAAGGTGTTGCGATCGTGGGACACTTGGAGAGAGCCCTACATGCAGGAATCTCGAATGTTTCAAAGTTCTCACAATGATCATTGAAATAAAAGGAACGAAAATTCAAGGAAGGCAGAGCAGATGCTGGATTAGATCAATAGATTGGCCATATTGTTGAAGAATGTCTCATATCACGAGATACTTACACTAAATTGTCACTGCCATCGGGTGATGGTTTCATTCCAGTGTCTGACCATCGACAACCCAACAATTCATCTCAACAAAGGACGTTCGCCGGAAAAACCGAAGAACGATGCCTATAACAAGGATACGTGGAACCCGCGCCATTGATTTTGCGTTTGAAAGTGCTGTTTGCTTGTGCATTCTATTTTCGGCCGAGGTCTAAAGGTAATGGCGACTGTATCAGGAATAGCCGCACATGTTGAGTAGTGGTGATCGGAATTATGCTCCGAAGGGCTTTTATGTTGAATCACTGCGTACACGAATGCGGGGTCGGGTGACTTTCCCGGCCGCAACTCAAAGGAACAACCCTGTCTTGACGATGTTGGAGATCGCGGGGAAAGGAGCTCCAATTCCGTATCCAGAAAATGACGTGTTGACGGAATTGCATACCACGAGCAAAACCGAATCTGACCAATGCGTAGGAACACTGCCAAAGGTATTAATCCCGCCCGGCACAGGAACAAGATCCACAAGTCGATAGACAGTCACTTGTGCAATTTGATGTTGTTAAATGAGGGTATTTGAACTACCAATTATCGACAACTGCACTCCTTCTATTATCCCTTTCTCTATATTTCGGTCAATCTTCAATACTTCAACATGAAGTCTACCGGCAAAAGTCAGGAAACCAATGCTACTTATCACCGCAATGCTTTAGCAAAGGTACGTGGACATGCCAAATCAGGAAACGGAAGGATGTCCACTAACATGCGTCTCGACATTCAGCTCAACAACAACGAACTCTTCATCTCAGATGCGTTCGTTGGGGGAAAGTGGGTTACGAAAACCAAGAAATTTGACGTTTTTGGTATGTGCCCTGTGAAGGCCTTCAGGACTTGGAGCTCACCTAAGTCAAGAGCCGGCGTCGGGCACGAAGCTTGGACAGGTATCCGATTGTGATGTGGAGGACTTTCGGAACGCCATTGAAAGTGCCCACCAAGCGCAATCAACGTTCTTCGAAGGGACGACTGGCACTTCGAGAGGAGCGCTCTTACGAAGATGGTTTGATCTCATTCTTGCCAATCAAGAGGATCGTAAGTACATTAGTCTCGGCGCAATTGCCGCCCCACTAAGTGCTGAACGCTAATGGACACGCAGTGGCGGCAATTCTCAGTCTCGAAAACGGCAAAACTATCGGTGAAGCCAAGGGAGAAGTCGTGTATGCAGCGAACTTTATATCTTGGTTTGCCGAAGAAGCTACAAGAGCATATGGCGTGACGATTCCCTCATCTACTCCCCACACCACGCTGCTCACTATCCGAGAGCCAGTGGGTGTTTGTGGGATTATCACCCCATGGAACTTCCCAGCGGCGATGATCACTCGGAAGGTAGGACCAGCTATTGCCGCCGGCTGCTCTGTTGTCATCAAACCTCCCAGCGAGACGCCGTATACATGTCTGGCTTTGACAAAATTAGCAGTCGAGGCGGGTATTCCTTCTGAATTGATCCAGGTTTGCCCTACCAAGAACCGCCAAGCAGCAACAGAGCTTGCTACGAACTCCTTAGTTCGAAAGATCAGCTTCACAGGGTCAACCGGTGTGGGCAAAATGCTAGCGAAACTAGCATCCGCGACCCTCAAGAAGGTCAGTCTTGAGCTTGGTGGCAACGCTCCGTTCATCGTATTTGATGATGCCGATCTGGACCTGGCAGTGGAAGGCGCAATGTTCTGTAAATTTCGATGCTCCGGCCAGACCTGTGTGTGGTAAGTGGGCTATTCTTTTCTTGTTCTCCTCCATATGAGTTCATTCGATTAAAATTGGTTCTGACCCATATTGTTTCAGTGCGAACCGGCTTTACGTCCAGAAGAGGGTAGCAAAGGATTTCACTTCAAAGCTGGTGAAAAAGGTCTCTGATTTGAAAGTCGGTCAAGGATTGGATCCCTTGACCACGCAGGGTCCGTTGGTCAACCAAGCTGCCATTGAGAAGGTCAGAGAGCACATTCATGACGCAACCTCCAAAGGAGCCAAAGTCGAAGTAGGAGGACAGCCTTTGCAGTCTCCAGGTTTCTTCTTTCAACCCACAGTACTCTCTGGAGTTACACAAGACATGATCGTGAGCAAGGACGAGACATTTGGGCCACTTGCACCTGTTTTCGAGTTCGAAACGGAAGATGATGTGCTGCGTCTAGCAAACGACACCGAATTTGGCCTCGCTGGATATTTTTTCTCACGAGATATCAGCCGAGCAATGTGCGTGGCTCAGAAATTGCAAGTAGGCATGGTGGGAGTGAACACTGGCAAGATCAGTGCCCCTGAGGCTCCATTTGGGGGCGTCAAGGAGAGCGGATACGGTCGAGAAGGTAGCCTGTATGGATTGGAAGAGTATCAAAACATCAAGAGCATTACGATTGGAAATCAAGATGCGAGGGCATAATGAGGCGGTGTAACTACTTAAAGTACTCGGTAGACAAGAGACAAGAGACACGAGATGCGAAGAGTTCGAGGTTACCTTTTCAAATCCGAGATTGCCATCCACTACGCCCTACGGCATAGGTCTGAACATTATTTCGAATTACCCACTATGTAGAACGCAACTCCATTGCTCAAACATGGCTCTTGTGGGCTGCTGATTCGACCCAGAGTTCAGAACTGTTGCGTGCAATGAGAAAGCGTCTAAAGCGACCATATCATTTGTGATGACTTTGGGAAGAACTGATACAGAGAACTGGCAATTCAGCGTTCGATACGAACAGACGATACATTAATCGACGATGAGCAACTCAATCCGAAAGAACACGCAAAGAATGAAAAGCTGCTGGATTATCCCCAACTTCTCCATGTGCCCCAACTTGAAGTGCGGGGAGGTTGGAGACAAGTGTGGGGTACCCGGGTGGCTCCTAGTCTGTGGGTCAACGGGGGTTGAATTCCGAACCCTGAATCCATGTCAAGCGCGGAGAAACACAACGCTGAGTCTCTCGACTCCTACTCCTCCATACTTGTCATCCTGCACAGAGATCGATGTACTCTTCAGATGAATGCAGGCGGGAGATTGAGACAATTACCGGAAAAATATGGCCTCAGCAACGCAATCGACAAACAAGAGGAAGCATGTCACTACAGCCTGTGTGCCGTGCCGCGAAAGTAAAGTAAAGGTACGCGCCGGAACCAACAGTCAGTTCCCAAACATGAAGAACCTTTCCCGTTGAAACAGCACTTTCAAGCAGAATCAATCAGTTGACGACACTTAGTGTGATGGCCAGACCCCATGTTGTTCAAACTGCAAGCGGAAAGGCAAGAATTGCCAGTTCCAGGCAAATGAGGATAAACGGAAGTACGTCAACCATGAGTGCAAGGAAGTACCAATTCTGACTGTGATGAACATCAATATAGATTGTCTCTCCGAGTAGCGATCGAACTTCTCTGCGCCAGAGTTGAACAACTGACCCACTTCATCGACAAAAGCGACTTGCGGCCACCGCCCATGCAAGAAGATGACGAGACCGTACTGTTGAGAGTCTTGAAAAACGTTGGCCTGATACATGCCTACCCAAGAGGAGAGCATACTAGGAGTATGAGTACAGATCCAGACAAGGCGAACTCAACAAGCCTCGGTCCAGACTGTGCTTCCAGTCCGGTAGCTAGACTCAACGACACGGATGAGCTATGTATCCCACCTATGATCATCAACGAAAACGTTTCAACATTCGACACTCCGCGGGTTGAGAGCCTGATATCAAATTTGCCACTGGAATGGCGGGAGGGCCGAAAGATCGCATCGAATGAACAGAATGACAACCTCGAGCTTGGGTGGGACTGGCACAGCTCAGACGATCTCGTTGACATTGTGCACACCAGAGTAACAACAAATATGACTGTTGAAGGGCTATCTGAATCAAACAACGTCCATGTGGTTCCGGACGAATCCGAACATACCCTCGGACCGTCAATCTCGTTCCCAATACGAAGTGGCGACGATAGCGACGCTGAAAGCACAGAGGAGCTCGTAGATCGCTTGTCGGAGCGTGTTGGGTCTCTGCAGATCGGATCGGACGGTCAAATACGGTACTACGGCCCTACATCAAATTTCAACTTGGTACAAATGCCCGCCCCTGACAACATGACCGTGCATCGAACCGTGAGAAACGATGGCCAGGAGTTTCTGGATCGTCTGGATATAGGAAAGGACGTACCGAACGAGATTGAGGAACACTTGGTAAACCTTTACTTCACTTGGCAAGATCCCGCCTCACACGTCGTGCAGCGGGACATGTACGAGAAGGCCAAGGTGAAGTGGTGTGATGGCATGGTTGATTACCCATACTATTCAGAAGCTCTGCGTAACTCAATGTGAGTTCATTCTTCAGCCGAGATTTTCCAAGTCGGTACTGAAACTAATATATCCCAGTTGCGCCCTAGGGGCTGCATTTGAATCACGTCACCACCCAACATTCGTTACATTTCCGAAGTCTTTAGCAGACTTCTTCGCCGATAGGGCTAAAGCTCTCTTAGACATTGAGCTTGACTGCCCTTCTGTGGCTACAGTTCAGGCTATGGTTATTCTCAGCGGTCATGACATTGGGTGCAAGCGGGACGCTCGCGGATGGCTCTACAGCGGTATTTCCATGTGCCTGCACAAAGCCTAATATTCTGAGCTCATGATGTGGACAGGGATGGCCATGAGGCTTGCATTCGATCTGGCATTGCATGTTGACATGACGCCCTATGTTAGAACGGGCTCAATCAGTCAAGAGGAAGCAGACCTGCGCCAAACCGTCTTTTGGGGGGCATATACCGTGGACCAGTAAGCATGCTCTTCGTTCCTCAACTAAACTTTGAGCTCACCAGTTGATAGCCTTTGGGGATTGCATCTTGGTCGCCTGTTCCGAATCAACATGGAGGACGTCACTGTCGCAAAGCCCGGTATAGGCAGTAGCATATCAGGGCATTGGTCTGCCTACGTCTCCTCTGATTCCCGCTGCGTGGCCCAGCCCGACTATGCTGAACTGCTTTGCGACATCATGGCGCCTCTTGGGCATGCTTTGTAAGTATTGGTCGCTTTCATGAAATCATATCATTAACCTAATGTGCTGCAGATATGGCAGCCAAAGAATTCCACCAAGTTTGCTCCAAGAGATGAACCAGAAGACAGTGAAAGAACTCAAGGAGTGGAAAGACTGTTTGCCTCCGGTACTTCAGGTACAACCCGACGAGAAGGATACGAAAACGCCGTACTTACCTCACGTATTGCTATTACAGTAAGTTTCAACAAGTAGAAAACATACCCCGTCGACTGCGGATCGTATGCTGATAGAGTATAGTATGCACTATTATCAGGCAATAATACATGCTCACCGACCTTGGATGTCAAAACATTATATCCAGCCCCAACCACCTCAAGGTCCAGGTTACATCCATGCCCGCAAAGCATGCGTCGACTCTGCTGTGGCAATTGCCAAGATCCTTCAGTTATACGAAGAGAGGTATACTTTGAAGCGTATGAACATACAGGGAGTAACGATTGCCTGCTCAGCTGCCCTACTATTGATATTCGCGACTGTATCTCATATTCAGGGGCCGGGGTGTGATGACATGGGAGTGCAGCTGAGTGCTTGCTTCAGAGCCTTGGATGAGTTCTCATCTTCTTGGGAAAACGCCAAAACAGCTCATGACTTCCTCATAATGCTACAAAGACAATGGGAAATTAGAGCCAGGTCGAATCGATTGCGCCGACAGTCTTCAGCAACATCGTCGACTCCAAGAAAGAGACTAAGAAAAGACTCAGGGTCTAATTCCTCGCCTCATGACTACTCCCCCGCATCGACCACCCAACCGAGCAAGCGGCAGCAGCATCAGTCACCTCAGGCTCAAGCAAATGCGGACGCCATGGGAGCTGAACTAGGTATTGATCTTGATTGGATTTTCGCAGTGGATAACAGCGCAGTTCCAGAGGCCTTTCTGGGAACATGGGGGCTGTCGAAGCCATACGGGGTATGAGATAGTGCATTGATAGCTTCCATGCAAGGACTGCAAGAAATATCTTTCGAGGACACAATCATTCTAATCATTCGCCTCTTCTTTCACTGGTGCAGGGGCACGAAATTACAGTTTATTGTGCCTGTGCCTCAACCTCTTATCAATCGATCAGTGGATGATCATAGTACCCCTCTGGTACATGCATAAAATCCCAAGTCGCAGGATCGCGAAAGATATCTGGCATTCCATCATCAAACATGTCATAAAACGCCCGGTCCAGTTGAAGATAAGAGACATCGCCGTGGTCCCAAAGGTCGCCAGTTGACGTCGGCAGCTGCGCTTCGGACATGCTATCCCGCTCTGTATCAATGGAATGATTCCTGTGTAACGGATCAGGCACAATCTTGGCCTGAATTCTGGCACTGTTAGGTGCATTGCCACCGACAGACGCCGAGTTGGAGAGACCATTCCTTGAAGCAGCTACCGCCGTACCCCCGACAGGTCCCGCAGGGCCTGAACATGTACAATGGGGTTGTTCTTCGTGAAGGCTTCTTTCAACGAATCTCAATAAGCGCTTGGCCAGTCTTGCGACACCTTTGACAGTAGTCCATCTTTCCGACAGAACATCCAATGCCTTGCAGCAAAGACCAAGGTCCTCACAGGCAGTCTCGGGATCTCGCTGGCCATCTCGCAACGCGCGGTAAATGACTGTTGTAGCCATCGACACAGCATATGGCACCAGAGGCAACGGCGGGAGTCTATCAGAGCCTTCTTTTGATATGATGCTGAGTATTCCCCCAGCCGATGCAAAACGGCGGTTGTACTGGGGACTGCCTGGGCCACTATATCGACAAGACAGCATAGCAGCAACATGATACCAGATCTCAAGGTAGGCTGCTACATCAGAAAAAGTCCGAATTGGCGTAGAATGTTGACTCACCTGCATGCGACCGGTGGAAGCTGTCAAAAGACGTGCTTGATGTGAGTTGTTGGAGTGACGGAAATTCACCACAGTCATCAACAGTGGCCCTAGAGCTTGCTTTGTAGACCCTGGTAGCGGCGATCATAAGATCCCCGAGTGCGAGTGAGACTGACATCAGTTGTGATCTATATTCTCCCTCCGTCAAGGGAATACGATCGAGCGCGATATCGGTATCATCAATCATGAAAGGTGCTGCCCCCATGATTGGCTTGTTAAGTCGGTCAAAGTTTCGAAGTGCCCACCAGAGGAAGTCACCTTGTCTACGATCTGGGCTTCCCGGAACCTTGAGATGGAGTGATATGGACCATGCCTCGCAGATAGCTTGCGATAAATAGCTTGACGACCGGTCTACACCACCTAGTCCATCATTGTGCAAATGCATCAAAGCCAGGATTTGGATCTTCGTGATCCGATCCGGCTCAAGATTTGCTTTCATAGCAGCGTCCAGTCCCGAAAGCAACTTGGAAGCGAATTCCAAAGGATTCAAAACCTCGCCATCCTTGACTAATTGCAAAAATGGAGCCGCTTGTTTACTCTTGCACGCGACGAGACAAATTCCTCTGATCAGGTAGTTTGAAGCTTGTCCGTTGCTATGATTTCGAAGCACACCGTTGCCATCAAGTATGGGAATCAGGTCGTTTAGTACCGTGGTGTAGATTGGTAGCAAGGCTTCCGTTGTTGATTTTGGTAGTACGAGGAGGGCACCGATGTCCTCCAAATACCGGCGATGATGCTCTGACAGCTTTGGGGGAGATGCCTTACGTCTTTGTCTGCGGTACCAAAAGATTTGTCGCCTCGTTCTCTCTGCTGTTTCCGGGTCTATGTCGACATATGGAGCAGTTTCCTGGCGGGATTGCGGGTGTCTGAGGCACGAGTAGAATTGCTGGGGAGACGAAGTTGATTTTGGATGCTCGGATAAGTCTTCTAGAACGGACTCCGGATTGTATGGGCTGACTTTGCTTGGGCTCGAACTTGATTCGCGTGTGGTGGAAGAGGAAGCCAGAACGTCTTCCTGCGTAGCAGTGGGCGGGACCTTTTCATCCACGGCACGCAGTGTGTCGGTGTGGTAGCACCGTTTTTTCCGTGTACGACATGTTTGACATGGTGATAGCGGAAAGTATGTTAGCCACCCAAGAGATGCCTCGCGGTAAGTAAGTATCACTTATCTTGGGAAGTGCGCTTCCTAGCAGTGCCGTTTGAGGCTTGCCACACAATCTCCATGAGGCGATGTGGTGTTTACCGTTCCGCCTTTTGTTTCCGTTGCTTGGTAGCCGAGGCTCCACCCCCTGCGGACTGCACTGTGAGGAGTTGGGTGGCCGCAGAGACGTCGCAGGGTTATGGAATGTGTTCAACAACGATGTGAATTTGTCGGGAGCACCCCTAATTGGGAGCACGCGATAGTCCGACGAAGTTTGACCGGGGAGAGTTTCTTCGTCGAACTCGCCCCAGAACAGGAAGCCTTCCGCTGGATCAACAGTGCCCCACAAGGCCACCACACAATGGAACAAACATCACTGCGACCCCGCACGGGGAAAATGCAGGGTGACCAGCCAAGTCGGCAGACAGTACAGTGCTCCAGGGAAAAAACTGCCCTGTCGGTACTTCGAGCGATAAATGCCTAGAAGCCCTGTTAATCAATATATTAACGCTACTAGTACCTCGAAAAACGCTAGATTTAGGATATTCTAGCCTAGCTAGTATATTAATTTTGATACTATGGTTTTAACTAGTAAAACTATATCTCTCTATTTTACTCTCTAATACTTAGTTTAGCTACTTTCTTTTTTAATTACTTTCTCTAGCTTTCTTTTTATTAATCTAATGAAATAGAAGATATAACGTAGTTGATAAGCGAGTGTCTCAGACAAGCGAGTGTCTCACGAAATCTTACCTACAACACCTCAACATATTTCACCTTACCTCAA
>JABGMY010000779.1:0-16267 GCA_014705525.1 Colletotrichum sp. HC292
CGTTAGAAGATAGCCTGTACTTTAGAGTATATAGCTGGAGCCTACGGCCCTCCACGCCACATACCCCTCGGGAGGTCTGCCACAAGGGCGGCAGCGCCCTTGCCGCCATGGCGTTAAATACTAAACAAACAAACAAACAAACATACTTGAATGCAGGTCATATGGGGACATGAAGAGAATCTTGTCAATTTGTTCTTGGAGCTTAGTTTCTCCCACGAACAAGGTGATTAAAACTAACTGGGTATTTTTCCAGCTTCTTTCGATATAGCGGCTACAGTTTCAAGTGAATCGTCGTCTAAAAGGAAGTTGGGCAGGATGGGTGTTGACATGCGCGCACATGAAGTCTTGATGCGTCTACCCTGCTTGACCTGACTGCTCCCGCAAACGAAGCAGATATGTTTCGGACAAGAGGTGAAGCCAAAGATCATCAATCTGTTTGCCGTCTGAGTTTAACATCTGATTAGAGGCAACCGACTCGGTTCTCAAACTCCGGTTTGCGCTACCTTTCGAACTCCGAAGGGTCCGGCTCACATGATGGCTGACCTCTTAGATATTCAATCCTGGTGATACTGAAGATCCCAGATAAGTATAATAATGATAGGGAAATACAATTTCAACAGAAACGCAATTTCACCCAATCCTTCAGTTCGAATGGAGCGAAGCCGCCACTTGAAGTTGGAAGTTTCGCCGAATACGACGGCAAGTCAGCTGCGCTTGTCTGACTTATTTGCAGCTCATAGTTGCCGTTATCCTGAAGGCTTTCCTCCTCGAAAGATGTGCTCTTGCTTCAAGACCCCATTTGGTACTGCTCGGGGAAAACGGCCCCTTGGGTCACATTTCCCACACGAAGGCCGTCATCTTTGTGCTGTGATTAGCACGAAGACTGAGCACACGCACAACATTTATGGGCTTGACATGAATACGGCGGGCTGCGAGTCCGAGAAACCTATCCCGGTTCAGGAGACATTGAAACAGTCCAGCAGCTCATCGTCGCAGTCTAACTTCCAAACCGGCCGGTTAACTATCCGGAATTGCTCTCAGGGCATATCCGTCTCGAAGTCTGGGATCAATGGCGAACACAACCGAACCACGGTCTCTTTGATGTAGTTATCGTGCCTGGAAGCCATAAGAGACATCTAACGCTCAGGGGACATCTAGGAAACCCTCTTCCCTCCTATCCAGAGCACCAAGGCTACGTTTAATAAGGCGCTGGTCGGAGCTTTTGGCCTCGCTAGGGGATTCCACCGAAGGGAATGCCAGGCCGGGGTTCAGAGGTCCTAATCTTTTTGATTTCATATTGCGGCGGGCCCGGAGATATCTCGTAACCAAAAGATTTCGATATGTACGGACGTAAAGCGGGATACACAATACTAAACTTCATCGGATACGTAGTAACGCTAGAGATATCTACTGATATCCGAACTATCAGTCAACTAGTTAATCAGTGCTAGCAATCGGCGAACTAGGCAGAGTACCAGGCTCGGGAGATTGCCATGCCGACCAGATAGACAAGCATTTCGAGGGGTAGCGGCCGTCTGGAGAACCAGCATTACACACAGCAAGAAGAGAGAGTCTGTCTTCCAAGGTATTCTCTGCCCTAAGTTCAGGTATACAGCGTCAAATCACACAGCACAATGCCTTAGAGAGTCTGTAACAGGAAAGCGACCGACTACCAACATGTTTTGCGGGCCCGGGTCGTGCCATTAGAATTTAGACAGTTGACAGCATTTGATGATGAAGGCTGGCGATTTATACCGCAGATGTATATCATGACGTCCCACGCATACGAAGCCGAGTCGCCCTCGGCCGAAAAGACGTCCCCTGTACTCGAGGTCGTTAGCAGAAGGGCCTTTCCATCACAAGGCATCATTGTGAAATAACCACTCCAGCCGTTTTACTCGGATTGTTTCTTCGGTTTGGGCGTCATTACTGGGGAGGAACAGAAACAGAGGCAGCTAGCAGGGCAGTCTTCCCTGTGTCATTATCTCAAGAAAACACTACGAGGTTGCGTCCAAGCTCTCATTCGAGTGGCCAATGGCTCTCTTGTATCTAACCGCCTGATAAAGGTGCCTGCTCGCTAATGCTTGACTCGACGTAGAAACATCGTACTTCTCCCACGGGGCCCTGAGATTGATCTTTGGCAGCCAGTGAAGACGTATTCACAGGCCGTATTGAGTCACGCCTTGGGCTTTTTTCTCTTTCTCTGCCAGTTTGCACACCACGATGACGCGGTCTCCCTGACCCAAGCTACGAGGTACTCTAGACTTTTCACAAGCCAGCTCCATCCTCTCATTGGTTTCAGCTCGGGGACACAGTCGGTATCAACTATGTTTCCGTGCCAGTGCGAGGGCCCCGGGGCAAGGCCAAGATGCGGTCTAGGCATGTCGACACGAACTGGAACAGAACTCATGCTCTGACCTGAACGTCGATGAACTTGTTAAGATATCGCTGGAGAAAGTGACAATTCGTTGGAAAGACCCTTTTCAGCGGAACCAGCCGCGGAGACATTCATAGAAGAGGTCATCCGTGTTGATAGACTCTCAAACAGCCGGGAGCTTCCAGTGGGGCTACATGGACGGGGCAGAGTGGTCTGTCTTGCTTGAAGAACTATCGTCGGACACTAGCGCTGCTTCGAGACTGCCTTCAGCTGTTTTGGTCGAATGCCTCCAGAGAACAGCTATAAAGTTTCATGCCGGTTAGCTCCGCGTACCCCGCAAGCCTGTGTTGAGGCCAGTGTCCCTTGCTTCCTTCCGCGATACAAGTCCTCCACTGGTCAATATCCTGTATAGCGGATGATAGTAGCCCCTTAGCCTGCTCGGCACTACCGGCTATCTGCCTGGCGGTCTTCTCGCTGACCCTCTCATAATTCTAGTGTATGTCGTTGGTGTTTAGTAGGGCCGACTGGACGAAGAAAATGTCCTTGTAGACTTGTGACTTTCCAAGACCCAGGTTAACTACATCAGAGTGATATAGCATATCATGCCACATCTGGACGATGGCTTTCGCGGCAACATTGTTGGCTCTCGACGTGGCGAGAGACATGATGGCTCTTTCGATCGCCACTCGCGGCTTCTCGACTCAGCTTGGGGCGAGACTGAGGTCGGGCCCGGCGCGCTGGGCATCCGTCCGAAACACAGCCATTGCCAGGCCGCCATCAACCTATTCAAGTCTCATACATGTTGAGGAAGTTTCATAGCCCACCCTATAATTCAAGTCTCATACATAAGATAGGTTTGCCTGCCCTGGTCAGAGATTGTCAGGGCTACCTGGGGAGGCGTAGGTGGCAGAGGTCTTACTGCAGGGCTATAGACCGTACTGGGATGGATTTCCATCGCTACACTCATGCCAAAGAGCTATGCAATTGGCTGGAGGTTACAGGTATTATTAACCGACACAGGTCAACTCTGGCACCGCCAACGGAATTGAGGCTTCGTAAAATGACGAAGGCAAGAACTTGACTATCTCCTCTAACATCCCATTATACTGTATCCCACTGTCACAGCGGACAGAGTGATTCTGGCTAACGAGCAGCTAGAGTGGTCTAATGTATACTGAGCGAATTTACAGAAGGGAAAGCTCTACCGCCGGGCACGCAGCCCGCGAAGGATTAATGGGCGGCGGAGATAGACTCTTGACTCGGAATCATTGCCTGGAGATGAACAGTCTGCGTGAGGCGTTCTGTTGTTTGAAGGTGCGTGCGTCACTAGTGTTACTCGGATTCTTATCGACCACTTTCGGGCTGATGTGTCCATGGTCCGCCCCGCGGATATCGTCAGGCTGCTTCTGACCCTCCGGGAAATCAAAGGTGAGCATCTCAAAAAACGCCCTCTTCGAACCTTTTCTTTTCCAAAGTGGAGGCAGCCGGAATCTGGAAAACCACAAGAGGTTGCGCCATTGTAGACGTGTATAACAGGGTGTACCGGAAGAGCCTTGCAAAGCTATTGCCCATCCTCAGAAGGTTTTCGCATAATACATAGACAAACATCTCCTTGGGGCCCGGGAATGATAAGGGCTGAAATGAGTGGGCTCCTTTCACATGCTTGATTATGGTGGCAAATGCGTACGATTTTGAAGATTGGCAAAGTGGTAAGATCCCATCTCAGGCTTCCAAGCAGCCTTCCTTGCAAAGTACATATCACCATCTTCTATTGGAACGACGTCCATGTCCTCTGTTCCCAAGATTGCATCACTGAAGTCTTTGGATGGAGGCTCAGTCTCTTGGTTGTCCACGTCCGATGTCGATCGCACGCTAAGAGAGGGTAGTGGAAGCCTCTCTGACGCGATTGCGAGTTCAGTGAGCGGCTGTTGAACTTTTTCTTGCGCATGTTCAGCCTGCCCTGTGGCGCAAAGTATGCTAGGACAACTGGTATGTTGTCCTTGTTGACCGCTGCACCCTCATAGTGGTCCCTCGGCCAACCGACAAAGATGCTCGTCAACTTGGGCGGCTCGGCGATAGCCAACAGGCGGCTACCCGAGGAAGTGAAGGTTTGTGCGAAGTAGTTGGACTTCGACTTCTTGGTGCCGGTGTTGCTGGCAGAGGTCTTCTTGTTGCGACCCGAGTACGGAGCCGGCCGGGGCTGTCCTGGGTCAAGGTCTCCTACTGGAGCCTTGAGGTACCATGGCTGGATGCTGTAGACACGTTCACGTTCGTGATCAGCTCTTCCGCCCAGAAGGTGTGAATCAACTTAGCGCCAAGGCCAGAAACGAGGCTAGGTGATGAGCCAGACAGAGAACAGCTTGTGAGCTAATATCTCAACAGGCACAAGCTAGTTTCAGCTCGTTTCGCTGATTTTAGCCATGCTGGCGGAGGTGTGACTCATGGTAAGGTCTCCCATGGCGGTTTCTTCTGTTTGCATCCAAGACTTTAGGGTAATGACATGACATGCGGCGGCACCTGGGCCCGGGTTTATATACGTGATGTGATCATGAGCAGCATTTCATCAAGTCACACGTTGCTTTTTGTGGAGATTGAATTCGAAAGTTATCTGTTTGCATGTCAAAACAGGATGTAGTGATGGGCTGGAAGCTTGAAGCAAATACTCATAGATGCGTGGATCTTTCGCCTGCGACGCAGACGGCAAGGTCACTCAAACAATAGCTGGCTATGAGTCCTTCGCTGGGAAAAGAAAGAAAATTGACTTTTTGTGATTATACTGACATAACGAAAGACCATGGGTGTCAACGGATCGTGAGGCGGAGACAAGGTGGAGGGGTTCCTTTGACGAGTAGGATGGGACCAACTGAATTTTGACACGGAACGATGACGAAGAAGACTTCTGCATTAAAGAGCTACCTGAAGGGCGAAGAGTGATGGGGCAAGATGCCGGTCATGAAGGCAACAAAGTTGCAACTGTAGACAGATTTTGTCAGCAACGGCGATAGCAGAAACAATTCAAGCGACAGAAATCACATACCTAGAGGAGCAAGTTCAAAGCCTTGGTAGTACCCGAGAGCAAAGTCCACCACGTAGCGCACTACCTCTCTGATTCATCCAAGGCAACAGCTCGAAGAAGGCAGTCGCGGGACGAGGCATCCAGAGTCACCAAAGCACCAGCAATCCATTCGTAGCAGGGGTCATGCGGCAGCGCGTCTACTCCTCGTCCTCCGGGTTCTTTCCATCGTGGTCCTTCTTGTAGTGCTGCAACAAAAGTCAGAATGTGAACAGGGAGGGTGAAGAGTTGGCTGAGGCACGGAGGAGCTGACGCGGTTGAGGGAGCTGCGGTTCTCGTACGCGCGCTCGCAGCCGTCGAACTCGCAGCGGTGGAGGGCGTCGGAGGCGGAGATGCCGTTCTTCTTGAGATATTTACCTGCGTAGGAGTGGGCCATCTTCATGACGTCGTCCTTGGACTTGCCGCTCTCGGATTGAGCCTGGGTGAGGGCGTTGGCGACGGCGGTCTCGAGCTTGGTAGGCATCCTGTAGAAGAGAAGTTGGTTAGTGATTTTGCCAAAACGGACCAACGATTTGGACATACTTGAGTGAGTTAAATTTGTTTGAGTCGGTTGGGAGTGTGTGTTTGGTGGCGGAGGGGTTGTTTTGTGAAAGGTTGGCTGTGGTTGAGAAAAGGTTTGGTTTGGTTTGGTTTTTTGCGAAACGAAAAAAGCTTGGATTTATTTTGGAGAATTCCGGGAAGGAAAGGTTTCGAAGAAACAGGCGGAACCTGCTTGTGAGATTGAGGTTGTCAGCGTGCGCGGTCGTCTCTCACTAGACAAAGGCACAATACAATGGTGATTGAAAAGAATTGAGAGACCGAAAATCATGAGTTTGAATTTCATTATGAAGATTTTGCGCGAATGAAGTGTATCCTTCCCCCCAATCACTCTCTCTGTCTTTCACCCACGTTCATTGCCCCTGCCTCCCTTTAAGCAGTCTCATTTCCACCCTTGGGTCTGTCCAGGACAACACCCTCAGTGCTGGGGGGGATAGCCACACCATGATGGTCCTCCTGGTAGTGCTAGATGAGTGTCAGAGGTTTGGCTTTGTGATCTGGGGGGTCTTTCACTTACGCGGTATCTGGACCGAACGTGCTGGTAGCGTTTACCGTAGCCAGGGACCGCGCAGCGGTATGGCTTGATGTGAGTCTCACTCACATTGGTGTGAGACGAAGCCCTGTTTGAGGCAGTAGCCATGGCCGCGCGAGAGTTGTTCTGAGCCGGATCGAGGTCGGAGGAGTGGGTGTCAGCCTCTCCTTGAGCAGTGTTGGTGTCAGCCTCATAGGAGATGACGGCCTGATTCTCTTCATGGGCGCGTTGGGTGCCCATCTCAGCGAGGACCTCACGCCCAGTCTGCTCAAAATCGTTCCAGTCTTCTGGGTGCTGCGCGTGGATGCGAAGAAGCGCGTCGCGAATGTCTTGCTTGGTTTGTTCAGCCATCTTCCTTTATTTCTTCCTTTGTGAAGGTTGTAGTGAGGTAAGATGTCTTTCACAAAATGACAGGTTGTTGTTGTTGTCTGGAGGAGAAGAAAAGAGAGGAGGGTTGAGGATCAGAGGCCGTCATTAAATAGACTGACGAGAGGGGTACGTATCTCATCAAGATCTCACCTGAGGCTGCAAGCTCACCTGAGGTGAGAAGGGGAAACAAGAACGGAAGGAACTTGAAGGTCCCGGGGTATTCTTTCTGAATTTGGAATTTTATTTAGATTTTGAATTATTCTTAAGATACGGCAGCGACGGCCGCAGACTCCAAACGGCAGGAGCCGATGTAATGACACCAGCGACGACGACAGAAACAGCGACGACGACGGACGAAGAAGTAGAGGAGCATGGTACGGGAAACAGGCAAGGATACTCAACCTCGAGATGCATGAAGGCAGCAACAGGAGAGGCACACATGAAGCAAAATTACAAAGAGAGGCGATGCAACAACGCAGGGACAGAGGCAAAAGGGAATACTGGACGCTTATGAAAGACCTTGATTTGATGGAATTTAGAACTGTATTGAATCTTCTCTGTGTCATTTGAACGTGTCACTTCCACCGCAACATGATTTACTCTTCGTCAGTGTCTGGGGGTGCGGCCACCTCGCCATGGTTGATGGCATAGTGCTGCGTTTTGTCAGCATGCTACTCAAAGAAGGTGGTGGAGACCTGAACTCACCCGGGTGCGGCTTGACTTGTGCTGATAGACGCGAGGGCAGTGACCGACCTTGCAGGCATATGCTCCGGAAGTACTGCGCCTGCCCCTGTTGACCCCACGGTGGTTGCCGTTGTTGTTCCCATGGTCAATGCCGCTGTCGTGGCCTTGTTCATTGCCCTCGCTTTCACTTTGGTCATTGTCCTCACTGTCGCTGTAGCTGCTGCCTTCGTCGGTTGGCTTCTTCTGGGGGTTTGTGGACCTAGCCACACAGTCCTGGCGGATCTCGGCAAGTACAGCGCGTGTGAGGGTGTCGATTTCGAACCAGTCCTCAGAGCTCTCCTGCTCAATACGCAGGAGCGCATCCTTTACGGCAAAGTGCAAAGCCGACATCCTGCTGGAAGATCAGTCGGTGGGTGCCCAGGCTTGGGAAGTTACTGAGACATACGTGCGCAGGTTCGAGGGGTGGGGTGCTGAGGGCTGTGAGTTGAGAGTTGAGAGTTGAGAGTTGCAGGTGCGAGGAGACTTCAGAAGCTGCCCGCGGCCTTTTATCCAGCAGATCAGTTGATATCTGGAAGGAGAGGGAGGAGAGAGAGAAGAGGGCGGGGGCTTGGGCTGAGAAAGAGGCTCGGGAGTTGCGATGTAGGCGACGCGAACAATCCGATCTGGAGAGGAAGGAGCATCAACTCCAACCCGCCAGACAGGAGTCTCGAGGCAGGTTCGACCGCAGAAACTCTCAATGCTTGCCACGGCAGCCTTCACTGCCTATCCGCTCTTTCTCCCATCAGAGCCAGGCAGTGCAGCAGATCCTGGACCCTTTCTCCCCTCTCCAACCCGCCTCGACCCGCCTCGACCTGACTTCATATTTGCCAACAACATCATCTACACAACTCCACATCAGCCATACCCGACCTTACTGAAACGTATTCCACCATTCTTTCAACTCTGCACAAAGCTATATCTTACTGCAATGGATCCCGTCTTTCTTTCCGCATTGGACGGTCGCCAGCTAGTGTCGGACTACAGGTTTTACTTTGTCGAGACCCCCGCCAACAACAAACCGCTGTTCCGCGAGCCCAGAAAGTTTTCCCAAATCAAGTGGTATGTTGTTCCTTCATCGCATCCCCAGCCACTTGCGGATAAGGGCTCATGTCAATGACACAGGCACGAGTGGGAGGATCACTACGGTAAGTACCCGCCGGGGCCGAAATTGAAGCTGTCTCGATACTTCTCTGAGCCACCCGCTGACGCTGAAGCAGGCGGAACTCACGAAGAGGCCCCGGGAAAGTACATCTACGCTCTACCCTCTACGGACGGCTTCTAGATGGTTGTTCTTCCAGACAGATTCCTTGAACGTGGAGGTACTTGGAAGCCTGTGTTGCGAGAGTTGTGGGATGCTAGAGGCAGGCTGAACGATGTCTTGCCGCTACTTTCATACGCAATGTTGTACGACGAAGACTGGGACCTACTAATGTCGCTGCAACGGGAAGCCTATAAAATGGTGGACGATGCGTTTTCAAGACATCCCAACCTCAGCAAAGGCTTGCGTCGATATCTTGCTGTGCGAAAGCTTTCTGGGCTCATGAATCCTGGTCTCCAGGCGAAGAACAACCCAAAAGTGGTGAATCCTGATCACGAGGGGAAGAACAACCACCCCCTGATGAAGAAAAACCCAGACGTGGTGAATCCTGGTCACCCCCTGATGAAGAACAACTCAGACGTGGTGAAGAATCCTCGACTCCAGGGGAGGGACAACATAGACGTGGTGATCTGCGGCGTGGTGGGAGCGAAAATATACCTCCAGCCGAGCGAACACCACATGACTTCCTCTTCATTGGCTGATTACTGGGTAATAACCTTACCCAGTGACGATTTGGAAGAAGGCGTACCAGAAGACCTTTTGGATGGCAACGACTCTCCACAGCGAGAACCCGACGAGGTGCCGAACGAGTTTTGGGTAACACAGGACGGGGTGCCAAACTTGACGTGGGTAAGCGGAAAGAGATACGCGTGGTTCTTTGGGGGCTTGAGAAAGCTGCAGGACCAAAAGTTTTCAAGCCGTAAGGCCAAGAAGTTTCAAATGATGTGGGATCAGCGTTATCGCCCAGGAGGAGCATGACTTATGAGAGCAATTGCCTTTGGAACAAGCGACACAAGACAGCGATTGGAAGTTTTACTGCAGTTATACCGGTGGATGGCAGAAACAGTTAGTTGACGATAGCATTCTCTCTGAATCAAACTAGTATCCTCATAATTTGGCACTCCCGAAACGAGTGTGACGCCGTTCCAAGACGCAAACTGTATGCCCGGGGAAAGTAAGCCACGCCTTGGAAACTCCGGCAATGTTGCAAGTGCCACATGCTCTCTGCTCCCGAGTCGATCAACCGTTATCTAGCTTAGCGACGAATGGAGTAGTCTGCCCTGCGGCTGTACCGGCGACCATGCGTTTTAAGGTGCTGTAGTTGTCAGCGACGACGATCGGACCAAAGAACTTGGGAAACCTACCTCCTTCAAGTAAACGAGTCGCTTGTAGGGCTTGAAGCACTCGGGGCACTGCAAGGTAAACTCGCTGACAGCGCGGGAGGGACGAGGCTGCTGTCCGGCGTGCTCAACATCAGCAGCCACGTTGTTTTCGATGACAGAGGCAATTCCCTGGGGAACTTGGGCTTGAGGGACGACGGGCTCGTGGGTCTCTGCGATGAAGTGCCCAGGGGCAGCGAAGCAGCTATGCTGGTTCCAGTTGTCTGGAACGAACTGGCCAGGAGGAGCAATGCTGTTTTGCTGGGGAAAGCTCTCTGCGAGGAAGTAGTTTAAGGTCGGGTCGAAGGTCTGCTGGTCCCAGTTCTGGACAAGACTGGGTCCGGGAAAAGCCATCTCCGCGTTCATGGGAGGGGCGTCAGTGTTGGGGCCGGCCAAAAGATTCATCCAGTGATTGGGGATCGCCAGGCCGGGACATCCGTAGGACTGGAATCCCGGAACGTAGTCTGCAGCGTGGTAGGGAGGGATAGGCTGGCCATGCTGGGGGATCAAGACGCCGTTGTACTTGTTGAACTGGAGGACGTCGAAGAAGACGGGGTTCTTGAGCGCAACGGTGGTGCGGTAGTTGATGGGGTATGCGAAGGCGTGCTCAGGGGTGCTTCCGCTGTTGACGTGGTAGCCGTGGAAGATGACGGCGTACTCGCTTCCGGGGATGACCTGACGCATGTCTTGGGCGGCGATGGAGGTGGCCTCGTCGACGCGAGCCTGGGCGACGTAGGACTCGAGAGCCTCGTGGATGGCGCTCAGCGGCAGCTTGCAAGACTTGGAGAGGGCATTGGTGAAGGCGCGGATTTGGTCCTGGAGGTCGTTCTGGCGATTGTCCATCTGCGACTCGAGTTCAGGTTCTGCGTGTTTCGACCAAGAGGGTAAACAAACCTTGGCTTGATGTCTGCTCTGTGGCAATGTTCTGCTAGATAGAGCAAGAAGGCGATGGAGGTAGACTCGAGGGCAAAGCAAAGAAGATCAGCAGTCTTTGATTTGAAAGGATCTTTGCTGTCCTTGTGGTCTTGGGAAAAGGAATTTCCTCCAGTCGGGGAGACCAGTGAAGGGGAGTGCTCCTTGCTGAGGGCTCACGATGGCATCAGCCCCGCGTTGAAAGGCCTCTCTACCCATCGCCATGGCGATGAACACCCTAGTCATGTGAAAGGGACAAAGATGAGGGCACAGAGGCGCATGAATTCTGCCATGGCTCCTCGCTTTGGGTCTTGGTTGATGGACGGCATTGATACACGACGACAGCCGACTTCTCCTGAAACATCGAAACAACTGGAGATAGCTTCACCCTGACAGCAGCATTTGTTTCGTTTTTGTCGAGCGGTGCGAGTTGTCTTCGCCTGTTTTGCTTGTCAGCTTGCATTCGTACCAGGGTCTGGAGTGCTGTAACTTACCGGTGAATATTGAGAAGGAAGGAGACAGAAAAAAAAAAGGTTCGACCTCCAGCCCTGCGCCAGCTGGCTCCTGCCTCTTGCAATGGTCAAGATCAAAAAAGGCGGACGCGTCTACGACCTTGCGAACCCTGCGCCCACAAACACCTTGCCCGCCCCTCCTACAACAACAACAAAAACGCCACCACCTCCATCCTTCGACAGCAGCAGCAAATATTCCGATATACAACTTGGACTTGGCACACCAATGGCTGGAGGACAACCTAGCCCCCGCGGCAGCATGCGCTTCGCTCCCATTCCCGGCGCGCAGCCCAAGGCGATCTCGTCTGCTCGCGACGGCAAAGGGCCCTCCGAGGAGGCGTCTGAAACCTCTGTATCCGCGACCGTCTCTGAGGGCAGCGAGGGCGAGATTGAGGAAGATGTCGAGACTTCTGAGGATAGCGACGATAGTGAATACGCCGAGAGCCCTCCAGAGACTCCCGTTCGCGCCCAGAAGCAGACCAAGCGCAAGAGAAAGCGTAACGACGCTGCCGAGGCCAAGAAGAGAGCCGTCACGCCCTCCACCATCGACTCGGGCGGAACCAACACCGACCCCTTCTTCGACGGCCAGACTCCTTCCGACGTCGACGACTCCACCGTTCCCCTGGACTACAGCCTGTCCCGGCCTCGAGCCAGTTCTACTCCGAACAGAGAGCGATCAGGAAGCCCCGATGGCACTCCCGATACCCCGACCAAGTCTGCTTCCAAGCGCCGCTGTGTTCAGCCAGTCATTCGCCCTCCCCCTCGTTCAGTCCTGCCTACCAGCGCTGAGGCCGGCCGGAAGGTCAAGGCTTTGAGAAAGCAGCTGAAGTCGTTGCATGAAGAGGAGGCGAGCGGCATGAAACTGTTCAAGGAAACCATCGACGATAACAATGCCACTCCCGACTTTCTTGACGCCGCTGTCGATGCTTGTCGTACCCGCTTGCAGAAGGCCATTCGCAACCGCAAGGTTCCCCTCCCCGCCGGAGCCGACAACTCTCGGGAACAGGCTCTTTTGGCAGACGCCGACTCGGATGTCCCGCCCTCGCCGCCTCATGAATTCATTGATTACGGCCCGTACCCTGAGATCTTTGGCTTCGACACGCCCAACCCACCCAAGAAGCTGTACTCTGAAGAGGAGATTACCGACCTGATCAAGGCCCTCGACAAAGCATACAAGGAAAGACAGGATTTTTACAACCAACAGCAAATTCTCTTCGCCCGCATGGAGAAGACTCGGGAGGCGTTTCACAGAGTGTACCAGGAGCTCGAGAAGGCCAAGGTTGAGGAGGCCGAAGCCCTGCTGCGGGAGGCACGGGATGGTAGTCGCAGCGCCACCGCCAGCCCCGGCACGGTCCACTCTTCGGGCGGTAGGGGACGGCTGCCGGGCGGAAGACCCCTGCACAAGCCGTCTCCGTCGATGAACAGGATTCGGCAGTCTCTTAGCGCCGCGGAGTTGAGATCGATTACGGAAGAGCGTCCGCAGCCTCGAGGTGTCTCTCCAGGTGCGATTCCCCTGGGATCCCCGCCCCGAGGATACAATCCCCGCGCAGCTCCGAAGTCGACCGATCCTCTGGGAACGACGCCTTTTGTCCCTTACAAGTCTTTTGAGCAGAAGGCCGAGGAGATTATCAGGAAGAGACGTGGATGAAGATGACCCAAAGTTGGTCACAAGGTTGCTGGAGATCCGTCTTTATGCTGAACACTTTGGCTGCTACGGCTTTGTAAGATTATGGCTTGATCGATGTGTCAAAGGGTAAGTATTGCCCCTTGCTTCTGCAGACAAACGCTGACCTGACTGTCCAAAACAGCTTCCGCCGACGACAATCCAGCCGCTTTAGCATGATGACAATCCGCATAAAAACACAAAAACATTTGCATTTGCTTTACTTGCAGTATTCTTGTAAGTTTGGAGTTTCCCCGCACTCTACGTCCCCTAACAAGCGCCACAGGTACAACATTGAACAATCCAAGCAGGCTTCAACGTAGCTTGCCTCCCCTGCGCGCAATCATATGAGGTCTCATGACACGTCCGCGGATCCCGGAGCCGAACCGGTCGACACCACGTTTTCTCTCAATGATCTTCCGCCAATGCACGTGCGAGGCCGGCCTGCTCCAATGGCACCCTGCCATGCATACCACCACCCCGATGTCGCCTACCCCACACTCTTTCCGGACGGCTTCGAACGTCGGCGCGTACCATTCGGCCGAGCTTGGAAATTCCTGGCACACAGATTGGATCGCTTCCGCGGAGGATTTCTGGATGACAATGGGAGGATGGGTGGATAATAAGCTTTTGACGTCTGGATATGACACTTGGTGGACGGACGGAAATGATGGCATCTTCGGAGTGCCGCGGCATCCGTCTGCCCATTTTTTCTCATTCTTGTATTCTCTTCTGTATTGTAGTAAATCCAAGCCGAATAGCCGTCATGCAATGCCATTATGGACTGCGAAATAGCACGTGGCACCACATCCCGAGATAAGATCCGCATTATTCGTATCAACTCCTGAGGGCTGAGTCGCGCACCTCTCGGCCCGGGTCCACCAGCACAGGTCCCAAGTTCACAACTGCCTGATTAATCCAAGCACGGGCGGCGCCAAGTGACCTCGTGTCATCGCCGGCAATTTAACTCTAAAGATGGAACGAACCGAACTAGTCTACGAAGTACGACTGCATCTGTAGATTGCGGGGCCAGTGCGCTTGATGTGATCACCAGCCAGCAACACCCCAGCCAACCAATGTGGTCAAAGGACGCCACGTCCGTGTCGGACCCAAACGACCGCGCTCGAAGCGGCACCAACCGCCGTTTCGACGACCGACGGCGCGTATGCTATCCCCTCTACCACCCTCTTATTCGGTACGTTAATCTCCAACATGACGGCATGGCATTCTGACACCAGAAAAAGGGACACAACTCTCCCACCGGTCCGCTCATCCCCGTTTGCAGTGCCACTCCAAGACATCGCGGTCCCGCATCCCGAGTCAGCGCCCCTGTGGGCTTCGTCTTGTCATCGGGGCCGTATCAGACGACGGACATAAAGGTCGTTGTCCAATCCACTCTTATATCAATATTTCCCCTATCAGGAGGATAGGATCATCAGTCTCCTCGGGCTCGATCTTTCTCCTCACACAAGCATCATCATGCACTTCTCCCTCAACCTGGCCGCGGCCCTCCTTCTGGCGGGCCACGTCGCCGCCGACACGACCACCACCATCGACGCCAAGTCCGACCGCGGCACCTGGGAGGGCTGGGGCACCTCGCTAGCCTGGTGGGCGCGCAAGTTCGGCAACCGCGACGACCTCGCCGACATCTTCTTCACGACCAAGACGACGACCTGGTCCGGCGCCAGCCTGCCGGGGCTCGGCTTCAACATTGTGCGCCACAACGCGGGCGCGTGCAGCTGGAACAGCATCAACGGCGAGAGTATGGTGGTCTCCTCGAAAATGATGCTGTCGAGGCAGATCGAGGGTCACTGGCTCGACTGGAACAGCGCGGACCCGGCGTCGACGAGCTGGAGCTGGGGCGTGGACGCGAACCAGCGCGGGATGATGCAGAAGGCCAAGAGCCGCGGCGCGAACCGGTTCGAGCTGTTCAGCAACTCGCCCATGTGGTGGATGACCAAGAACCACAACCCCTCCGGCAGCTCGGACGGGAGCGAGAACATACAGAGCTGGAACCTGCAGCAGCACGCTGTCTATATGGCCGTCGTGGCGAAGTACGCCAAGGACAACTGGGGCATCACGTTCGAGACCATCGAGCCGTTCAACGAGCCGACGGCGAACTGGTGGAAGGCGGACGGCACGCAGGAGGGCTGCCACATTGACGTGGCCACGCAGGCGAGCATCATCAACTACCTCCGCACGGAACTCGACAATCGCGGGCTCAACACCATGACCATCGCCGCGTCGGACGAGTCGTACTACGACCAGGCCGTCAGCACATGGAACGGGCTCGGGTCGGCGCTCGATAAGATGGCGCGGATCAACGTACACGGGTACCAGTACGGCAACGGGGCGCGCGACAAGCTATACGCGCAGGCGGCGAGTAAAGGACAGCGGCTGTGGAACAGCGAGTACGGCGAGAGCGACGCGACGGGCGAGCGGCTGGTGAGCAACATGCTGCTGGACTTCCGGTGGCTGCGGCCTACCGGGTGGGTGTACTGGCAGGTGCTCGACGGCGGCGGGTGGGGTGTGATTGACGCGGATAACGAGGCGGGCACACTGGGCGCGGCGAACCAGAAATACTTTGTATTTGCGCAGTTTGCGCGGCACATCCGCGAGGGGATGAAGATTCTGGACGGCGGGTCGGATAATGTGGTTGCGGCGTACGATGCGGCGAACTCGAAGCTGGTGATTGTGGCGATCAACTGGGGCGGCGCGCAGTACCTCAACTTCGACCTGAGCAAGTTCACGCAGGGCTCGACGGACGGGGCGAAGGTGACGCGGTGGAGGACGCAGGTGGGCAGTGGTGATCGGTACGTGCAGGCGGATGATACGGTCATGAGCGGGACCAAGTTTTGGAGTTACTTTGAGTCGAAGATGGTGCAGACTTTTGAGGTTCCGAACGTCAAGTTGTGAAGGACGTTGGGGATAGCTTTTTTAGTCTTCTTGGTACATATTTTATCTACAATGTTCATACTTGGGAAGGTCGGACATGTTGCTTTCGAAATGATTACAAGATTGGTCCATATGGCACGCATCATCAGCTGTTTGAATGTTGAGGCAAAAAAAAAAAAAAAAAAAAAAAAAAAAA
>JABGMY010000779.1:16311-31786 GCA_014705525.1 Colletotrichum sp. HC292
TCTCACAGGATGAGAGGGCATCATGTTGGCCACTACACCATATCGGATGTGGTTGATGTAAGGGTAAAAGTGGAGTTTCCTAAGTCTGGAACCGAGAAATTTCGGGTCGGTACTGGACCCGTAAAAACTCGGGTCGGCTACCTAACAGCAGAACACCGCCTGAATGTAAGGCCCGCGCAAGACTCCATCGCCTGGTGACAATAGCATGATAATGTAAATTTCCATGGCTGAAAAGTCACAGATTGCCAGATTGCAGGCTCGTTGCTTGGCTAGCAGCCTGCGCAAGATTTGGACGCATCGCCTATTCGGCTTGGCTGCCCGGCGTTTTTCCACCTTGTTGGTCAAAGCAAGTCAGGTCCTCCGGCGTCAAAGACACGTGCAACACCATCAAGCGCAAGCGAAGCTGACGTTATTTCAAACTTCAATAGCAATTAATTGCGTTCGTCTCTGCCCCTGCGAACCTTGTCGTACCAAGTGCTGTAGTCTGAGAGCCCATTGGCCGCGATTGGCCGCGTTTGGCATTCTACGCGCCTAGTTGCCTGGATATCCCTGATTTCTTATCAAGATCAGCGGTTTGCATGAAGGCAATATTTATAGAAACCCATGCTGAAAGTCGGGGAATAATATCAGTTGAGATAAACGTTTGGGACAGGGGCGCCCTGGGCTGCCATGTCACATGATGAGAGCTGGGACAGAAGGTTCCCCCACAATCCGACCATCTCGTAAAATTCGGGTCGATGCTATTTCGAGGATTGCCGTTATCGCTCGTTTAAGGGATGCACCGCCTAGCAAACTGTTTTACATACTTGCCTTGTTTGACTCTGCTTGGCATGGGAAACACAACCGGCAGATGTTGAAGGCATCTCCCATGCAATCTGGCTGATGAGGTGATTCAGGGAGGGGGAGGGTGATGTCGAATCAGCGTTGGGCGCGGCTGCCCCTGAATCAGGGCGTCCAGTGGCCTGTCGAAGATGTGGCCGCCGGGCCGGTGGGAGAACCTCTGCGGTACACACTGAAAGGGACAGGGCGTCTCCACCTGCCTGTCTCGGCGGTGTTGTCGTTGATTGTGGGGGATTAATTGGGCATCTGCAGCGGTGGACCGTGCTGCGTGGCGCGCGGCAGTACCTGAAGTACCGCTGGACCCTGAATCGCTTGCGCGTGTGATGCTGGCCTTGATGTTGGCAGTGTTGAAGGTTGAATCGTCGTTTGCCGAGAAGCGCCTGGAAAGATAGGATAAGGCGATTGCCGTGTAGAGTAGCGAGAGGGAACGATTGCTCGCCACAACTTACCTGCCTCGGGCTTGATTATTCGCAACTTCCATCTTATGGCGATCGTCGGTGTCGTGATTTAGAGCAGGCGGCAGTGACAAGAATGAGGACGGAGATGGACGACAAAAGCGGCAAGAACAACAAGTACGACAGAGATGATAGCGACAAGAGCGGCGACCAAGATGCAGTCACTCGCATGGGCGAGACCAAGAGCAATCTCAACAGCGTCGGATTGGGAAACTAAGACGCAGTGTAGGTCTTCAAATCGAGGCAGGCGTGATACACGTTGTGGTCGTCTTTTTGGAGGAGAACTTATCGACTTGCCCGCGGAAGCTGCTGCCGTCACAGTTATTGCAACTGCATTGGTAGTAAGTCACCAACTCGAGGCTCGTGGAGGAAAGAACACCTCTCTGGGCGGCCCTCACTATCAATCATGTCCCCTCTCGCCATCTTGCAACGACATGTCTCGCCAATCTCCTCTCTTCGAAACATCTTCAACATCAACACATCATCTGCTCCTCCTTTTGGCTTCACTTTCACTTCACAGTCTCAGCTACGACATTCTCAACAACAACGCTTGCAGTACACATCATCAATATGGCCGGATTTCCCCCGAGATTGCCTCCCCTTCACGATCGTCGTGATTAGGATCGCTGGTCAAGGTCGCTTCTTTTGCATTGTCAATTGTTTAGTCCCGATAATCCGGCGCCGGCAGACCCTGCTGTGCAACATTCGAACCCCGACGACGAGTTGATGTATTTGTTGGATCACATTCACGTAAACCCGTGGGTCTTGCACGACGCAATGGTGCGCTCCATTTCCGTCGACATCATGAACGGTCTCAAGGCAGGTACGGGCACTGATTACCCGACTCGCACGCATCCCAAGGGACTATACACAATCATCAAGAACTTCCTCTGTCCATCGATGTCGCAGATGGCAATACGCATTTCGAGCCTGGTCACACGTCCCATCAGCAGCTTTCGGTCCAGAAAGCACTTCGCCGAGTACGCAAAGCTAGTCAAGATCACCGCTAACCGGGTTCCAACGACGCCGAATGAGACTCTGACCCTGCTTCTACTCAGAGCCATGCAGGTAGAAGACCCCGCGATGGCTCCGAAGGAGCCTTTTGCCACTTGGTCCATGTGCTGGGATGCGCTTATTGCAATCCTCGAAAAGTAGTTGTGGGAGCGACAGAGACTCAGACTTTGCCGTCATGTATGTCTTCCGACGATTATGCATCATTGAATAAGCGAGGGCGGAGGCCAAAGACTATGGGGTTCAGGACGCAATACGACGGAGGAAGAAAATGAAGGAAGACGAGGGGAGAAGACAAGGGAGGAAGAGGCTACTGACTAAGGTCAGGGACGGCGGCCAGACTTGTCGTCCGTCTTCTTGCACGCATACTACACAGTAATCAGAGTAATAGAGTCGTTTCTTCTTGAATGTTGGACTATTTTCCAATGTGATAGTGTCACCTTGAGAAACCAACGCTGCGCTGATGAATGTCTGATCACGGATGGGAACGCCACCTACAGAAACCGACTGCAGTTGAGGGATCCACGCAGAATTCTTCCTCATATACCATCCGTTCCCCAGCCAGCCAACCAGTCATCTCCTCAGCAACCGAGACAATGGACTTTTAGCGCGCTCCTCTGCTACATAGCGTCTGCTTGCTTGTATGGTTAGCGACGTTGAGGCTTAGATTCAGAGTTGCTATTCGCTACGCTCGCCGCTACTGAACGTTTCCGGCCGCTTCTACTCATTTAGGTCTTTGCGAGCTCTCTGGAGATAAATCGTGGGCAGCCCGCGGCCACTCCTATTCTCCATCTTCTTTTCATCCAGACAAGACTCTAAACAGCGCCCTTTTCCAGATCCCAGTACTGTCGCCATGCCTAAACAAATCCCAGCACTGCAAGACCGAAGAGATTTCCCAGCGTGGCAGAAAGCTATTCAGAACAAACTCACGCCTCGTCAATGGGCAACCGTAACCTGGTCTGACGGCGGACCACCCGATAATGGACCTGGTTGTCTCTTGTGGGAAAAGATTCGGGCTCAGGCATACAACACCATCATCCAGTCCATTCCGAACTTCATATTAGCCGGGCTGGGCGCCCACGACGAGCTCAACTCTTTGAGAGAGTTTTATTACGCAGATGATGAACATTACAAGGTTTGCGGGACGACGGGCGGCTGCCCCAGAGAGTTGTACGAGGTTATCTGCAAATATTTCGACCCGACCCGGGCCATGATAGCCGCCCAGGTCAGATGCATCGCCAACACCGACCCGGCAACGTTCAAGGACGTAGACGAATATTTGGCTCGCATGTGGTTGAGTAAGCTATGCATCGACCCTTGCCTCGAGGAGGATAATCCCGTTCTTACGATTCTGCTCTGCGACGCCATCAAGGATTCCCATCCGGCGGTGGTTGCGGAGTTGGCGTCGGTGGACTACAAGAGGACATTCGCTCAGATGCTGCGTGCGGTGGCGCCAGAAAGTAAAATACTCTCAGATATTGAATCGCGCCCCGCTGAGAGGAAGCGGGTGGCAGACGATACGACGACAGAGGCAAAGAGGGTCAAGACGGAACACGAGGAGGAGGCGTCTGGTGTCACGGCAACTTCAGAGACTGTTGATGCATCGGGATAGAAATGGTTCAGGGGCCTAGGGAACGGGAAGAGGCTTTTGGAGGAGCTCGCACTACAACCGCGGAAACGAATTCAAGTTTAACGCGGGTCCTAGGTTGCGCGAAGCGTGATGCGAAGGTATCTCAAGTATTCAATGTTAAAATATGCTGTTTTATTACCGTGCGACATACAATCTACGCCTGGTTTAAAGCTGACGAACCTTTCCATCCCAGAATCGCGTCGGCCAGAAGGTTCACGAAACCTGGCTTGATTTCCTCAACGACGCCAATGTAATGCCCCAAGCCCTACGACAACAGGCACCGCAATGATGTTGCTTGCGAATGACCGACGGAAGCATCGCCGCCGACGCAAACATGAACATCAAGTCCAAGAACCGGCAAAAAGTGAAGGCATCACGCCTCGTGTGTTGACAAGAAAGGGATTCGAACCCTTGCCTATTTCTAGACTAGCACCTGAAGCTAGCGCCTTAGACCGCTCGGCCATCTTGCCCGTGTTGACAAGCATCAAAGTTGTGCGCTTGAGTGGGCTGGTCCCCGCTTGAGCTGGTTCCCGCAGCAAGACGTGGGGTCTGTTGAGGGGCGTCAGGGTGGAGGCGTCTGTACACAGATGGCTGATTATTATGTGATGGACTTTGAGTTGTTACACAACGTGATGTGGAATTAGATTTGTTGCGGTCGGGAATCTCCCATGGTCTGCATCGGAGAAGACTTTTTGCACTAGAGCGCTGACCGTGATACAGCCACTCGGTTGACGCATCTATCGATATCAAACGACCGAAGAAGGGGCACTGCTGAGAAAACATTAACTCCGATGCTTCGAGGAATAATCCCAGCAAGATTCCTCATCCAGCGGGCTGTAGGATACTGAGCCAGTAGAGTCGCGCATGATGGTCTCAGCCGGCGAAACCTTCGAGTTAGTCCAGGTTCCTGACAACGAACAACATTTTCGTCTAAGATATTCCGCAATTGATCTCACAACTTTATCGAAATAGAATGAATTCGAACTTGCTGTTAATTTCTGGAATGGGCTGCACAAATCTCCTGGCATGAAAATGACAGGACAATCTAACGCAGCAAACAAGTTCCTTTCACTCAGCAAGTCTATCATTTCTCCCTGTGTCATTGCACTTGTCCCTCTGGTTTCTTGCCAGACAACAAAGCCATCCTGGCTGATTCTTGTTCAATTCTTTCCAACAAGCCTTATTGTGAGTCCCACTCAATTCTAGCTTCCCAATTTCACCCACATCCCCCGGTCTCTGCTTCAATACCATGCGCCAACTAACACGATGTCTTCAAGCCGCGTTCCAATATCAACAACAAAAACAGCACAGCCGCACCACCACAGAAGCAGCTGGTCTTGCCATCGCGGCTGGGGCATCATGTGACACCTCTCGGCCTGCCCAAAAACACAATTTCGAATATTCTCCTCTCTTCCCTCTTTCCAACTTCAAACTTCAAAATCCCACACGCAGCTTCTTTTGACTCTCGTCGCCACAAGTTATGGAACATCGCAGCTTTGAAGGAACTTCGAAAACCTTCCATCGAGGCATTGTTCTCACCCGCTCGCATTGTTTCAACACACTCCGCTGGTGCGACGCCCTTTGACCCCGTGGCGGACTGTCTCCCAGGAAAGCTCACAAAGCATTGTTCGCAGCAGGCCGATCAAAGGAGACAAAGCCTACAAAATGACCGACAGCCAAGAATCTCCGTAAGTTGCTCCATCAGTACCATCAGTGACCTCATCTCTCAGCACATCCAAGCTTTTCTCATTTTTCGAACGACCCAACTGACATTACTCAGGAAGTCACAGGCCGCCGCCGACATGGCCGCCGAAACTCAAGATGCCCCAGTTGGGGCCGCCAAGGACGTCAAGACTGGCGACACACCCACCGCCCCGAAAACAACCGAGGCCAACAAGCCCACCGGCTCCAATGTTCCCCCGACTCCCACCAAAGTCAACGCCGGCATGAACAGACTCGCAGAGAGAATGATCAAGCTCGAGAACGGCCGCCCCAAGCCCAACCCCTTTCCTCCTTGCGAGGCCCTCAACATTCCCCGCCGCAACCGCACGTCCTACGCGAACAACTCTCCCTTCCAAATCACAGCCGAGGACTGGCCCATCCCGGCCCCGGCCGTTGCCACAGACAACATCGTCTCGACGGACCCCAACATCCCCTCCATCCGCGTTAAGAACACGGACCCGGGCGCGGGACCCAGCGACAACGTCCCTCCCGTCAAGACCGTTCACGTCCAGTCGCCGCACCACCTGCAAGTCGTCGATACCCGGTCCATGCCACCCCCGAAGACCGACGACACCAACAACAAGACCGCGCCAGCGAAGAATGAGAAGAAGAAGAAGAAGGCCTCCATCTGGCCCAAGCTCGACCGCGTCCTCGGCCTGCACCGTGTTAGAGCCTTCGGTGATGAGACGGGCGACTCTCGGCTCGTGGCGAAGAAGTCCACCTACCGCACGATCCTGCTCGTCGGCATCGCCCTGATGGTCAGCTTCCTTGCGTCCATCATCGTGGTCGTCGCGGACGGTGGCAGGGGCGGGGAGCCCGAGATCGGCACGGCGTGGTGGGCGTGGATGGCCACCAGCGCGGCGGGCTTCGTGGGTGCGATTGTTCTGTTTGTGTGGGCTGTGCAGCAGAAGAAGAAGGTGCTCTACCATAGCAATATCCGCCAGCAGGTTTTGCGGAGGCTGGAGCAGGTGGATGTGGAGATGAACCTGGTGAGTGGACGGCCGAGTAACAACGAGCAGCAGGCGCAGCGGGCTCGGGCTGCTGCTGAGGGACAGGGTACGAAGTGTTTGAAGACTGGGGGTGTTTACAAGAAGGGAGAGTGGGCGGAGAAGAAGTGAGGTGATGGATTGGCGGCGTGTGAGGTTTTGAGTCTGGGTATGGAGTTTGTGAGAGTAGAAGCATCGGGTTTTGGGCGTTGGGAATAAGGCATGGGACCGCAGTTGAATGGCATAAGAATCATCCAAGGTAAATTAAGTGACACCTCATAGCATCCATCAGATTTGTGTCCATCAAGACTTTGGAGGCCTGGCATGGTTTACAGATGAACCCCAATCCTCTTTCGAAAGCCGATGAAACCATCGCCACCGAGTCCCCATCCCTGTTTCCAACCTTCGCCAGAGCGCCTCTTCTCTCGAATGTCCCAGAACAACGAGCCCTGGAGAAGGAAAAATGTCAGAAGCTAATAATCATATACCTCCGTCCGAGACTTACATCGTACACTCTCCGTAGATCCTCCTTGTGAACCTTTCCATCGTCGGCGAGCAGCATCCATGTCGTGACCCATTCGAAGAAAGAAGCGAGCCACTTGTCACAGAGTCAGTCGCGAAGCTTTGGTTCATGGCAACTTGGGGTGGTGACTTACCCCGAACGGATCGACGGCACAGCGATTCCTGCTCATCAAGTCAAAGACCTCTCTGAAGGTCAAGGTGTTGTCTTTCCTCGCACTGCAGTTTGCGAAAATGTCCTCGAATCTTTGGGGGACAAATCGGCCTTCGCTATCGTAGACGCCTGAGTCGGAGCCGTGCTGTATGCAAGTCAGTTGGTTCCTTACTCGTGGGAAGGACGCAGTACTTTGGCCTTATGCATGCCGTCAACATACAACCGGAAGAATGGGTCGGGAAAGTACGAATGCTGCATGACGGTGCCGTACGAGAAGGCGAATGGGATCACGGTACACGCCAGAAGACAAGTCGGTATGTTGAAGCCCAGGTCCCGGAAACCGACCCAGACGTCGATGGGGGTGATGACGCCGTCGTTGTCGCGGTCCCAGAAGAGGACATGCTGTTGCAATACGGTCTGACATACGAGTTAGCTTGACGCTCCCAATGGTGGTGTCCAAGTCTCACATAGTCACTGAAGTTCTCAGAATAGTCCTTGCTTCCTCGCGGCTTTCCAGCAGACGGCGCGAAGTTGGCATGCGCCACACCAGCCGCCTCAATTGTTCTGCCCGCGTTCACCGCCGGGGGTCGGCGGTATGTGGCTGAGCATTTAGGGACGGCAGTCGCGAAGGCAGGGCCGTAGCCGTCCGCGCCTTCCTTCTCGTGGATGATCGATGTAGATTTCGAATACATGGTGCGACGATGTCAATTTTCGAGAAGTTGACAGAACGAGCAAAATATCACTTCACATGGGAGTTTCGAAGTATTTAAAAGCAGGCGCATTTTCACAAGCATTCCTCGATGAAGGCGGCGTCAGATTGTTGAGTGACATCACGGCGTTGGTGTTGGATGATGTCATTGACTCATCACTTGGCTTGGAGGAAACCATCCCTGAAATGCTGAGCTTCATTGAAGTTGCAGGACTGATGCTTCAAATGCTGCATATCCCCTAAGAGAGTGTGAGTTGTTGATATAATTTCTGCGGCAAACACTGGGGCAGAAGCACTTCGGTCCGCGTCTTACCCGGCGACGGTATCTGCACCGGTCCAAGTGGGGTTCGACCGGGAGAGGGCGGGCATCTCCAGGACGCAGCAGGTCAACTGCGGTGCTACACAGTGAGTGTGTTGCCTTGGGGCATCTGTGCATCTGCATCACGCATCAATGATATTTCTTCCTCGGGGGGTCTTGATGCCACCTTTCAGGGTCGCTGTTCTGCACCCTCTTGTGGTGCAAAATCAGCTGGGGCGACTTTCGCAATTACTACCCGGCAGGCTCGTGACTTGCAAGTTCCAATTTCTCCAGGCAATGCTCTCTCAGATAGACAATACTATCACTGATGTGAATAAACATGCATGTGACATACAACCGGTGAAGACTTGATGGTCTCTGTCATCGAGTCTAGCGCAACGCCCCAAGCTGAACCTGGGCGGTACTTCTTACCGAACCCGACTTGTTTTCCTTCGACCTGAGCCGCACGGGCTCGGCAATTTTTCTTCATCTCGGCCCGCTCTGTTGACAAGATCCCAACTCAACCGACGACATGCCTCAGACCACCCAACGTTCCTCCTTCGCAACCTCGTAAACAAAGAACCACCCCAAAGCCGCATGCGTCTGTTCAAAAATCCGGGGTCGACCCATTATCCAACGATTTGTGTCGATCACCGGCCCCCACCACGTGGGTTGCACCTCTGGGCATCATGTAGCCGAAGTCGACTAGCGAGGCTTGACCCAATTTGGAGGACGATATCTGAGACACGAAAACAAAACTTGCACCGTTTTTACCTCTTGCAGAGCTATGGAACGTAGGATAATTGCTGTGGGCAACGCAACATTCCGGGGTTGGTTTGGAATTGAGTCAGTGGACTGGAATATTAATCGGGGGGCGTCCGGGTTGGCGGCCTGTTCCTTTCTCTCCTCGCGATAACCTCACTTCACCCGCTTCTGTGGTTGGGGGCCGAGTCTCTGGCTTGTGTTGAGACGGTGGCTTCAAGAGCAACTGCTGAAATCTTCCTTTGGGTGTATTATACACCTGTCCACTCATTTTCTACATGATTGTGATGTAAAAAGCTCAAGTCGCGTCATGGAATAATTCTGCTGGGCTGCACCTGCCTCTGCACCGGGGCCTCGCTCCTTCCTTCATTCTCCCAACACCGCGTCGCCATCAGCCTCGCTTCCGGTCGCTCCTTCCTCTGAACAGCTCCAGAGCACACACTCCTTCCTCAACTTCGTTTGTTTACACACAGGGCAAAAGAGTTTTCACCACCCACCTTCTTTTTTTGACTTTCAACCTTCCACACGTTCTTTCTTCTCTCCTCTCACCACCACCACTCTCTCACAACACATTCTTTTTGTGATCGCCAGTATCTTCAGTCTTTCGCTTTTGCGCGTCTGCAATCACAAGGCGCGCACATCAATCCTTACATTCTTTTGGTATCACGATAACATCATCCTAATCATGTCTCCCCTCCCGGGCCAAGCCTCCTTCAGTACGGCCACGACCGCTGTCGCCAGCCAGGGTATTAGCTACCCCTCCGTTGAGGATTTCACGTATTTCAAGCTACCTACGACTCCGAAAATCATCGAGCCCAACTGCGACAGCGTCTCTGAGGAGTCCGACAAGGAGGGCAAGCTTGACCCTCGGCCTGCGACCCCTACGCCTCCCTCGCCCGTTTCGACCGAGTCCTCGGATCTGCAGATCAATGACGACACTCCCACCAACGTCCGCGGAGAGTCGATGATCTTCCCAAGACAGCCTCTCTCGGTCCCCAGATCTTCGAACGCGACCCTTGGAACTCCTCGCTGGCCTTTCCAGAATGCGACCCCGCGCCCCTCCGTTATGGTCCCCATGACCCGCAGCGTGACGGCGTCGACTACGCAGTGGCTGGATGTCAGACACAGCCATCTTCCTGAAGTCAGCATGACCGAGTCGCTTGATGAGTTTCAGCTCAACCATCCCCACGCTCGCATGCTCGCTCTTCATCCCGCGAACCTCAGTCTCCACTTGCCGCACACCCCTCACCAGATCCGCCACTTCCCCCAGCTGGTCGAGACTCCTTTCCGCCCCGCTGAGCCGGCCCCAGATGCTCCTCAGGCCTATGAGAATCGCAGCAGCAACTTCTTCGACTGGAGCCGCCGACTCCTCAAGTTCGGCCTCCGCAAAAGCCATGGCAAGCGAAACAGTGCTATCAAGCCCAAGACTTGGTGGTACCAACGCATCAGCACTCAGATGGACATGTTCTATGGATGCACCATCTTCGCTTTGTTCCTCCTCATCAACTTTACCGTCTCCACGACCGTCTTCGCTACTACTCAGTATTTCGCCAAGAGAACCCCTACCTGGCTTGCGATCTGTGAGATTATCAGCCTTTGCCTCTTCGCCTTCACCTCCGTCATCTGGATCCTCATGTTCCGTTTCCGCAGGTCCGTTCACGTCGACGAAGAGAGCAGAGGCCGCTCCATTATGCCCAGAGCCTGCAACAAGACTCACATCCCGGCTAGCCCCCGCGAGATTGAGCACCGACGCACCCTCGGCGCTGCCTCCCAACGCGAACAGCAGATTCAGAACATGCAGCAGTCAGATAAGATCGACTCTGCTCCTCACGCGGTTCAAATCACCGAGGTCCCCGAGGAGGCTCCGGTCGGACAGGCCGTCGATCATCCCGACAACTACGTCGTCACCGAGGCGAACATCATGGCTACTATTCCCCGCAACAACACCAACGAGCAAATCGAGAACTATTGGGCTGATGTCTCTCTCCTCCCCACCTCACAGTCGCAGGTCAGCTCCATCACTGCCGTCATTGAGTCGGGCCCTGCAGTCCCCACCAACACTCCCCGATCCGAGCGCTAGGAGCGCGAGCATCGTCGTCGCTCTGGTCCCATCACCTCATACGACTCCGTGGAGATCATGTCCGGCAGAGCTACTGCTATGATTTGAGAAGGCTGTTCTGTGCTATTGGAGAGGTAATACTTGGCTTTTGAACGGTGTATTGACATTGCATGGATGGCATTCTGGGCAGGACGTTGGTTGACATGATACCCAGTGGAATGGAGAGGCGTACTGGGTTGGATCAGAACTTTCTATGTTTGTTTAAGCTTGGCTTGGCTTTGTACCGAGTATTTTGGACCCGATGGTTGGGCAGTCAGACGCGAATTGCTATTGGACCTTTGAAGCTTCTTGCCGTCAGATGCGATGCCAAAAATGGACTTGCAGCAAAGAAGCAGGCTGTGGATGTCGAAGCCACCAATGGATTTGCTCTGATAGCCCCCCTCCTTTGCGACGTCCACTGGCTCTGCTGCGCCGTTGCCTCAGGCCATATGACTGTTGGTGTAACTTCCCCTCCCCACAGCCTGATCTTCATCACCAGTTCTCACCTCTGCTTCCTAATCTTGTTCTCAGCACCAGCGGACTGACTTTAGCGCGATCTCGGCGCGACTTTCAAGTCGCCAATGATTGTCAAACCATTTCGCACTCCCTCCGTTCGCTATTCGCACAAGAGCCTTTCAAATTGCTTGATCGACGGCGAACGGGGCTGCGGCAGCTGCCTTCAGTATGAGCTCCCAAGATGACGCGAAGAAGTCAAGATTTCGTCGGTTTCGGGACAGGTTGTCGGGACGGGAAAAGTTCCGGAGTACGTCACCGAGGTCAACGTCGCCAGTTGCTTCGCCAGGCCAGTCGACGAGCCAGTTGGCGGGCCGGAATACCCAAGCGAGCCCGGCTTTAGCATCTCGATCACCACCGCCACCGGCTGAAACGAGCGGCATTTCCCTGCAATCTACACAACATAGCGTTGGTATTTCTCCCACCGATGAGAATACGTTCGACTCCAGCAGCATGTCGGAAGCCAAGCCTGCTTTGCCAAATCTGTGGGCCAAAGCCGCAGAGACGCTGAGGAATGACCCGGAGCAGGAGAAACGAGACCTCATCAATCGATACTTCGAGATCGTACAGTCCGATCTGGGCACTGCCGACGCTACTCGGATCGATGTGGCCAAACATTTGAACGCAAAGGTGGAAGAGCTGAACGAGCAGAGACCTAAGATCACATGGGGCTCACATGAAGCCGATGTCAAGGCTGTTTTCACCAGTGCGGCCCAGCACATCAACGCAGCCAAAAATCTCATCATGACCGCAGCCAGCTCAGATCCCCATGCCGCCTTGGCATGCACTGGTGGCCTCATGTTGCTCACGGTAAGTGATATTTTATGGTGCTCTATGGATAGATCAGCAGCCATTTGCTAATCTAGGCCGCAGCTCCTAATTCGCCCGGTCGAACAACGAGAGCAGCTGCTTGGGGGCCTCGATCTAACCACTTCTATCATCGCAAAACATGCCGAAATTGACCCGAGGTCTTGGATCGGCTGCCTCGACTCTATAGGACAAGTAGAGAATGATCTGGAACGGACTCTAGTGAGGCTATACGCCAAGATTCTGGAGCTGCAAGCCCGAGGTATTTGGTATATCCAGCGTGATCGGAGCAGTCGATTCGTTCGCGACAAGTTTCGTGGTAACATTTGGAGAGACATCATTTCGGAGATCAGAATGCTCGATTCCCAGAGTCGGGAGTCTGAAACTCTGGTATTCCAGGAAAGGTTGCATCGCGCCGTAGATGCCACGGAAAAAGCACAACAAGATGCGAATCTCAAAAGGATGCAAGAACGACGGACCGACCTACTGAAAGAACTCTTCACCCGCCCATACGCAGATCGCAAGGATATCAACCCACCCAGAGTCAAAGGAACCTGTGATTGGTTCATTCAACACAACCTGTTCCGTCAATGGGTCGAATCTTCCGAGCCAAAATTGCTTTGGGTATCGGCAGACCCTGGATGTGGAAAGTCCGTGCTGTCGAAGTTTCTTGTGGATGAGGTTCTTATTGGCAATGAGCAGCAAATTACGTGCTATTTCTTCTTCAAAGAGGACTTCGTCGACCAAAACACCGCTTCAGCAGCGATTTGCGCGATCCTGAGACAGCTTTTTGTACGGAATTCAGAGCTTATGACGGAGGCTGTCCTGCATCGTTTCGAAAGCGATGGATCCCATTTGCTGAGATCATTTCGGGGATTTCTAGAGACTCTTATCTCAATGGTGGCCAATAACAAGATGCGAGTCCAATGCATTGTGGACGCACTGGATGAATGCGAAGAGACTGACCGTCGAGAGTTCATCACCGCCTTAACGGAGCTTTATTCAAACGACGCCCAAGAACACAATCTGAAGTTTATTGTCACTTCTAGACCTTACATTCAGATACAACGTGGATTCAGGAAGCTAGAATCTCGCTGGCCGACAATTCATTTGCGAGGAGAGGACGACGCCCAGGCGGCTTTGATATCCGACGAAGTCGACATCTTCGCAAAACGCAGGATTGACGAGATCTCTCAGTCTGTCGGCTTGACCGAAGACGAAACTCTTTTTCTTCGGAGTCAAGTAATGAGAATGAAGAGCCGGACCTATTTATGGGTAAAATTAACTTTGGACGTGGTCGAAAACATGTGTTCATTTACCAAGGAAGCCATCCACGAAGTGCTCAGCAGCTTACCGGAGGGTCTGGATAGGCTCTATGAGAAGATACTTTTGCGCATCACGGACTTCCGTAAGGCACGTAAACTGCTACACATAGTTCTCGCAGCTTTCACGCCACTTTCGCTGGAGGAGATATCCTTGGCTATGTCAGTCAGGCAACAAGACCAGACATATGAGAATATTTCCTTGGAGCCGCTTGACCGGTTCAAAGAAACCTTGAGGAGCACTTGTGGCCTTTTCATCACTATTGTCGACAATAAGATATGTCTTATTCATCAGACTGCCAAGGATTTTCTTGTTGCCGGGGACGATGCTGTTAGTCTACAGCGGTCGCCACACGACCCGGGATTTCCGGAGCTACCATGGAAACACAGCTTCAATCCCGTCGAATCACATTTTGTGCTATCACTTGCATGCATGTGGTACATAACCATCGTAAACGATGCCACATTGGGGCACCACGAAGTGGCTGAGCGAAGACGACGGAGTGGCTTTTTTGGCTACTCGGCTCTTCATTGGGCCGAACATTTCCGCATCTGTCACGCGTCTTTGGGACGCCTTGATTTGGAAAATGACGCTTTGACAACGGCTGTGAGTCTGTGTACATCAAGTTGCCGCGTGGATCCGAACGTGTGGTTTTGGCTTTGGATGTCAAGCCGGGGCTACAAGGCGTCGAATATCCTGAAACAAGCATATTCGAGTGCTAACAGCATTTTGGGGGAATTCGATGGAATATTTCTGGAGACAAGCTATGTCTTGACTCCTGACAAGCCCTCGCCATGCGTCGTTGCTGCAATTTGCGGCCTTGTGCCTGTCGTTGAATATTTGATCACAAAGGATCGGCAGGCCCATTCCGAATCTGATGACCGAGACAGAACACCTCTATGGTGGGCAGTTCTACGTGGTCATGAAGACATCGTTCGGTTGCTTCTTCCTTACGACGTATGCCAAGCCCCTGATCATGACATTCGCTGGATTGCGACAAACAAACTTCAAGACGGCATGACCCCACTTACGGTAGCGTCGACCCTTGGTTTTGATTCAATTGTCGAGGTCTTGTTAGAGCAACAAAGAGTCTGCCCATCTGTCACTGATATAGAGTCAAAGACTGCACTCCATCACACCTTCCGGTTGGGAAGGCAAACAACAGCGGAAATCATCCTTAGACGCGACGACGCCTTGCTCAATCTTACAGACGGGGAGCTATGGGATGCTTACACTTGCTCAGTCAGTAATGGATACTCAGCTCCCTCGGAGCTGATAGCTAGATCCCTGAACTCTAGTTTCAAAGACAAGTCGCACCTCTCGCCGATTGTATATGCAATAATCCATTACAACGCAAGGCAACAGGCCATGGCTACATCAAATGCGACCAAGCTCGAATTCCTTAAAACACTCCACAGTATGTCAAAGTTTGATCTATCAACCCTGGATTCGGAAGGACGGTCTGCCGTTTGGTGGGCAACAGACGCAACAGACATTCTCGGTCATCTTGAGGTCCTTGAGTGGCTAGTTTCCGATCTTGGCCTTTCACATGACACGCCAGATGTCACGGGCTAGAGCCCGGCCGAGATCTCCGGCTTTGCCGGAGCAGTTACCGAGATCCGGCTCCGCCGGATCCACTATTCTGCCG